>JAOBYK010744218.1:0-27748 GCA_025434845.1 Phenganax subtilis
CTTGCCCCGGGACAACTTGTCAAGTCATATGAACGGCACTAATGTTTTGTAAACGTGCCGAGACAATTTTTGTCCCGCGGTAAAGAGTTGTCTCGGGACAACTTTTCGTCCCGGGTTCATGTGAACATGGTCTAAGTCAGAATTCAAAAACACTCCCACACTTCTTCTAAGCTTTTAAAATCAAATCTTATTTAATAAAACTATGAGTAAATAAATAATTATTTTATTCAATTAACAGCAGACGATCATTACCAATCAGTTGAATCATTTTGTAATCTTCTAAATAATTGTGATATTCAGTAAATTCTGCTTCTATTGTATAGGTTGTAAATAGTTATTTAAGAATTTTTTTCTTTTTATTGAAAGGTGTGTGTGTGTGTTGCACGCCCCTTTGAAAATCGCATATTGTGAAAGGCTACCGTGTGTAAATATTTGTAAATAAATAAATAAATGAATAAATAAAATCCTATCAATGTCGTTATTAATTCTATACGGATGTAGTAAGTTATATATGGATACAATAATTACTTTTTCCGAATTTCCTTATCCTAACCCACCCTGTAAACTTTCCCTGCAGGAGGAAACCAGAGTACCCGAAGAAAACCTATAGGCCAGCTCACACGGGCGATTTTCGATGCGATTTTTCTTGTGTTGAATGATGTGATAGAGTGGATTACAGGCGAGATACTTGGTCCAACAATTTTGCTGATGCACTTGCCAGTCAACCTACTCGATCACATACACGACAAGGAGAAAAATCGCAGCAAAAATCGCCCGTGTGAACTGGCCTTAAGACTTTTAGCAGAGTAGTTGAGAAACTCATTTCACATGAGAAAGTTAAGTCCGCGTTGAGAATCAAACCCACAGACTCATTGGTGAAACGCGCTTGTCCTAGCGACGTCCCCGCAAATTCGCTTCTCTTACCTCCATTCCCGTGTCGTCTTCAAGTAGAGCAATCAGATCGCAATCTAAAAATCAACCAAAGACAAAATTTTGCAACTTAATGCGAAATTTACAGAGTTTTCGTAATTTACAGCTGTACTAAAGTTATGTTTTTAATAAGTTTGCTTAAAATAACTTTTTTCATTTTTTTTTTAAAACTAGATTATTTAAACAACGTCTATATACGACAAAATTTGGGACCACCAGCATAGACTAATGGACTATAGTTTTCTCAAAGACATTCGGGAGACTGCAAACAAGAGCAAATAGTGTTGAGAGAGAGGGAAGGACGTCATAAAATGAATGGATTCAAAAGCGCCGTGAAAAGCAATGAGTCTAAGCTGTGCGACCACAGTCAGTCTCTGCCAATGCGACCGAAGTACGGGGTGACGCAAAAAAAGTTTTCTCTCTCATAACTAAATGTGCTATATGTGCCTTGCTCATACCTATTCAATATTAGCCGAGCTATAGAAGCGTTTAAATTAAGTCAAGGTGACGTTTTCGAAAGAATCAAGAACGACTTGAGATGATCTATTGATTTTCATTACAGTAAAAAAAGGTAAAACACACGCAACAGTGAGAATCACTTCTTAGAAAATGAATGTCCACGAACGTGAATCGTACGAAGTCGTACACGCCGTGTGAGTTAAAAACAATCTAATTGAGTGCAATATATGCCATGTTGAATTTAAACGCCCATATTTCTGCTAGTATTTTATATCAATCTTATGAACGTATATCAAATTTAAGTTCGGCATTGCTGTGTTCAATAAACGTTATTCGAATACGATAATGAGCTTTCTCAGTTTTTTCAGTACAATGCCTGAAAAGAAAAAAACGCTATTCCGAGCTATAACCACTACTTGGGGTCACTTGTAGCGATAGCCCAAGCATTGCTATCGAAGTGTATAGCTATTGTGATGAACCTGAATAAACAATAAACAACAAACCTGTACAGATTTTATTTTTAACATCTCTCATGAGCGGACCCATTCCAGTATCAGATGACCTACATATGAGAATATCGAATCAATGTAAAGATTTCTACACTTCCACGGGCCATCCAGAAATTCATCCAATTAGCCTTTCTCGCGCTGTGCGACCAGGCACTAAAATGCCATTTTTGGGTGGCAAAATAATTGAATTGCATGGGCAAATTTGTTTCATTGAAAATAAAGCAAAATCATTTTCTTGCTTTTCATAACCTGACACAGTTGCTAAAACATGCGCGAAAATTTCGATGAAAAATGACGCGGGCAAAATAAACAATCATTTTGCTTCCCAAAAGTGGCAGATTATAAGGCATCCTCGCCTAGCGTGGGAAAGGCTAATGTAAAAATATAGCGTACTTGTAAGGATTTCCTTGCATGCGTCCCTGAAGAAAATCTTCTTGCTGTGGATCCTTTTCCAACATTAGCAAAAACTCACTTGTGTCATTCTCCTCCTAGAACGTCATGTAGTAAGGGCCGGTTTACACTATCAAAGTTTCTGTGATCAAAGTAGGAATTTTTCGTAGAATATTTTTACGTTCTGATAAATTTGGAAGAAATATCTGAGTAAAGCAGTTCAGTGTTGAGTACTGTATTAGTTCCCTTAAATATTTTTAGCAAATCCTTGAAAACTTAGGATTTACCTATCCTAAATTACCACTTTGATCACAGAAACTTTGATAGTGTAAACCGGGCCTAAGTAATTATAATGCCACGATTTATTATGTAAATAACTGCAAATGACTAACAGAAAAAAGATTTCAACAACACACGAAACACTTACAGGATAAATGATGTTACACAAACGTTCAAATAAAAAAGATTTCAACAACACACGAAACACTTACAGGATAAATGATGTTACACAAACGTTCAAATATAAACACAGGGGTGCGTAAATCATCCAATTCATATCTGAAATTCAAGAAGATTCAAGACTACTTGATATTTATTTATTACATACAGCACTGGATAATATTTGTATTATCGACTCAATTTTGAATAAGGCAAAAAGCAGAGGAGTCATCGAACAGGGCTAGCAAGAGCAACTCAAATTTAGTAAAACTGCAAAATTTGGTTGCAGAATATTGTAAAATGCACAAAATATAGCCCTGAGAAATTTACCAATTTTGTCTATCCATTAATTTGTATTACAGCTGAAATTGCTACCATTTTCGGGTCAAAAATGGTAGTAATTTCTTCGGGCAATATAAAAATATACAAGCTTTGCAAACTATGCATGGTTTTAAATTCCACATATTACAACCATTTTCGCAAGCAAACTTTGCTAAATTAAAAAATTTAAGACACTCTCTCCGAAAACACCCCTCTTTTTGCGTGGATCAAAATTTAGTTTATAATGCTATTTGTCTATTGCAAACCTTTTCAATGTATTCACACAAATGGCCATGAATTCCTTCGTTTCAGACTCGGTTCCTATGAAAAAGCAGCAAATTATAACGAATGAAACTCGTGATATCAACGGGCAAGTTGCATTATGGCATTTTTCTCATATTTTTTTTTAGCTTCGCTAGCTAGGGCAGGTTCACCACAACAGCATAAGCCAATTACTATGGGACCTATTTGCCCAACCCACGCTATCGAGTTTTCCTTTTCACGTGGCGAGTGGATTCGAGTCACATCGATTTAGAAAGCGTATCTTGACTTCAGTAAAATTGCAAAGTCTGGTTACAAGCGAAAATGACAGCAATTTCGGAAATGCAAAAATACACAACCTCTGCAAACTTCGCATATTTCAACAATTTGCAAACAAACTTTGCCATTTTACCAAATTTGCCACGCTCTTTTTAACCGTGTTGATGGATTATCTCATTCAAAATTCAATGTATAATGCAAATTGTCCCTTTTAATGTAGATGGAACTAATGAAAATAACAGATGAAAACCTTTTCACAACTCATATTTACGCAACTTCTATTGCAAGGATTTTGACCACAGCAAGACGTATTGCATGACGCAATGACTCACATGCACCAATTGTATCGCAATGACTTTGACAACTGTCTGGAATGTCTTTGGAATTGTTTTCATGAGTATAATAGTAAGGTCTAGATGTCGACTTCAAGTACCGCGACTAGAACGTCTTGCTGCACAAAGCTCGAATTTGATTGGCGAATCAAATAAACAAAGGGCATCACAGTGGTTGGTCTTAACTAATGGTAGTCGTTTTGGTAATGGAAATCACATTTGAATCTCTCCAGTAACAACTGAAGCTATATAAGTATACATACAAAGCGTAATTATACGAACCAGAGGTGAGTTCACCCAATAGATTCAAGAGCATTTCCTGACTATGATCGACCAACTTCGTTCTTTGCACAACAAGCCTAAAATGAACATAATACTATTTTTTTCAACAACATTGAACGGAACATACTCGAAGGTGAGTTTGTGTACACGCTCACGTCAATGAAGAATTCCCATTGCATGTGGACTAAATTTCGAACGAGGGGAAAAGAAGTAAAGAAGCTGGAAAGAACATTCTAAACGTAGTAAAACTGAAAAGTTTGGTTGCGAAAGCTTATAAAATGCGAGAAAAAATGGCGTTGTGACGTTTGCAAATTTAGTATATTTTTCTATTGTGTGCGGAAATTGTTACCATATATGAGCCAAAATGAGCGAAAAACGGTAACAATTTCCGCACGTAATAGAAAGATCTACAAAATTTGCAAACTTCGCACGGCTATTTTTTCCGCATTTTACAACGTTTCGCGACCAAACTTTGAAATTTTACTACATCTAACATGTTCTTTCCAGCTGCGTAGATGAATTTAGCTACTTCTTTTTGCCTAGATCGAAGTTCGGTCTATTATGGGAATTTGTCCATTCGATGCCACCAAAGAACCACAAATACCTGCGCAGTGAAAGATAGCCATTCAAAACAGCACCAACAAGTTTTCCTTTGAATTCTTGCTTAATCTTCTTATCTTCGACAAACGATGCCATCAGTTCTAGAAAGGAAAGAAACAAGATTCGATCATTTTATCTCAAAATTTGATGAGAGTCCATGGAAGGAATTA
Source organism: Phenganax subtilis (assembly GCA_025434845.1). Lineage (NCBI taxonomy): Eukaryota > Metazoa > Cnidaria > Anthozoa > Malacalcyonacea > Clavulariidae > Phenganax > Phenganax subtilis. The sequence continues at coordinate 4,972 of JAOBYK010744218.1, forward strand.
GTCCCGAAGCTTGATCATAGTAGATCAGAAGAGAAGAACAATTGAAACGTGAAATGCAGAGGATTATTAATGACCCCAGTCATCTATTTCATATCTTACTGCCCAAGTTAAACAATCCGTACGAGTTAAGGACTACTAGTAGTAATAAGATACCGTCGCGAACCATAAGGCATAAACGTTCTTTCCTCGCTCGTTCAAGTGTATACATCTAGTTATCTACTGTAGTCTTATTGTAGTTTTTGGAGGGACCTAGTCTGGAAGCTTGAAGAAAGTTTATCAATCCAAAACATAGGAGTTGGGCACTAGTCTTTTGCACCATAACCACCTCCATCTATTGGCTAGGGACAAGACCTATATTTGGACAAGACCTATTGCTAATATCACCTGTGAGACGCTTCAGAGAGTACCCTTGGGACAAATCTGAACTTAATGTTGTCTCTTCCAAGACTGTCAGTTGTACAATTTCCTGCGAGATAAGAAATACTTCATGTTACAATCTTGCGCAACATCACAAACACGAAATCCATCTACTCTGCTTATCGCTAGACAATTTAAATCAACAAAGAAAAGAAGAGACACAGAGCAAAATCGCTTGGTAGAAGACAAAGCCAAGTTACAAAGAGTAGGGCGCATTGCCAATTAGTGGATTTTTAGGAGACATCTTGTCAATCAGTTTGAAATCCACTAAAGGCTAGTTTCCACTCAGGAAAATTCTCCTCAGGATCGGAACGGATAGGAAAATTTTCTTTGTCTCCGGGTCTCTCAACCTGAACTAATAACTTTTACACAAAGGAAATTTTCTTGTATGTTCCAATCCTGAGGAGAATTTTCCTGAGTGGAAACTAGCCTTAAAATGCTAGATCTCCCGTGATGGCCAAAATCTTTTGTCATGACCTATGCATTTACAGGGTCTTTAGATCACAGCTAAATTCTATGCGATGAATTGTACTGATAATTCTACTGTACCTCAGTAATAAGATCTCTGATCTTAAGCAAAGCTCCACTAGACGCAAGATCACTCTTCCAAGATGACTGCTTCATTAACTCAAAATACAAATTGAAAAACTCCGTCGCATTCTCGCCAGCATCTCCGACGAATTGCAAATAACTGAAACATAACAGTTGGTATGTTATGTTTCCTTGAAAGCAATAACATGGAAGTTTTCGCATCAGAAAATACATTAAAATTCTTGAAGTTTGAATGATTCAAAATGGTAAATACGAAGAATTCTTGACCAATAAAGATGAAGTTTTTGTATAAAAGATATATTAGAATCTTTATATGATTCAAATACTAGAAATTATCCAAACTCCCTGACCATAATATAAAGACTATTGCAAAAGCAGTTCCTTTTTTCCTAAGACAATTCGTTGAAACTGACCTGGTCAATAAATCCATAATCTTGCGTTTTCTTCCAGGAATCTGTAACAGGCATGTCAATAATGTTTTAATTTTGATCCAATCATCCGTTCTATAAATTTGTTTATGTTAATGCCAACTTGCTTGGGCGTACGGGTGTCTTCTTTTTTTTGGGGGGGGGGCACATGCCTATTTTGCTCAACTGCCATGTGTTCATAGTACATAGTATCAGGGGAGTACAAAGCTTGGTAGGATTAAAGGGCCTACTCTCTCTCGGCGCCACCATGGTTGGCGCCGAGGGAGAAGATTTTGAGAATTATAAGGCTCTAGATCGCCGGAAATGACCGTTTTCAAGCACTTTTGCAATTACATAAACCTCATTTTGGTCATGTTCAGGGCCATGTTATTTTGTTTAAAACATAGTCATTGAAGATACAGTTTGAAGAGTTGACCAAAGTCTTTGTACTATCTTTTTGTTCATGTTAATTCAAACTGGTGCACGGTGAAGACATAGTCATTGAAGATATGGTGTGAAGACTTGACTACAGTCTTCGCATTATCCTTTTGTCTAGGTTTATGCAAAGTTGTCAAGAAATAAAAAGTTATATAACATCCATCTTAGCGCAATATCAGTTTTTTAAACCACTTTTCAAACCAGTGCTGAAATTAAAGATATAACTCGCACCTGACATACTGTTTCAACAATGCTACACGAAACTTGTCTCAAAGCGCCACATGATGGCGAGAACATGACGTTCTTCAGCCATTCCTCATTCAGTTCATCCGCTGTTCCAACAACCGCAGACTCATCTTTCATTTCTCGAGGACCTTGCTCACTCACCCCAGACTGCAAGGCAGCGCGACGTTCCCATTCCTTATAACTCGCTTCTGGTTGCGAATCAATCCAGTCCTTCATGTTGGTTATTGGCGCGGGTCTGGCTTTCACTGATGCAATTTCGTTCGCATTCTTGTTCTGAAAAACAAAAAAATCAGATATGAATGTTTTGTTTTCAAATGATTTTGACCATTTCATGCTATTTTGCAAGCTGCCGTGACACGCACAACCTGTCCAATATATCTTATTGACCTATTTTAGTTTAATAACAAAACAAACTAAATCATTAAAACTACTAACAATCATTGTGATTCCCAAGTTTCAAAGTTTAAGGATACTTTTACTTACAGCATTAAGTTTACTTGTAGCAGGTTTTGGTTTAATGAACTGTGATAATATCTTGAGACAAGGCAAAGTGATAGCTTGTACCACAATAGGACTCACATGCCGTACAGAAAGAAGAAATATCTGAGTGACTGAAGGGAAAACAAATAGTTTAGCAAGATCAATAATCTATTTCCTTTTAACAACGACTGCATGTTGCGTTACATCCCTACTTTGTCATGGTGTGAATATTATTCATCCACACAAGAACGTTCAACGTACACGACGTGACATTACTACTTTGCTTGTTATGGTGTGATTATCACTCGAAGAGACTTAAAAAATATTCATTTACCCAAGTATGTCTCAAACTGACATGACGTTACAATTACTACAAAATTTCTATGAATAAAATATACCAATAAAACATAACAAGGACTGCTTTTTTTACCACAACGCAATCTTTGTTCCCAGCAAGAATCTTCAAGCTCCACTGTTCTAGTCAACAACTGCATGTCACGACTTATAGATGAAGACTAGAAAACGAAAAATTACGCAAGTTTTGCAGGCCGTTCATCTCATACATCAATTTAAAAAGAGGCAAGTTGATAGCATAACCCTATCCATACGGAAGAGCCCACTTGCGACATATAAATTCCCCGAGATCAACACACTAGATTGGAGTGTGTAGATATGTTGGGTTGTGAGTTATAACTTCTCGTTAAGCTACATTCGTGTTAGTAAACTAGAGTAGTGATAAGATGTGTGATGAAGACACTGGCCTGGACTATTGAAACGCTGAATTTTGAATTATAACTTCTTACTAAGTTACATTCATTTTACTAAACCACAGAAATTGCAGCCGCTTCGCGGGCAGATTTTTACAATTGGGCACTAGCCGTGATCCGCTACAGTGCAAAACTGCATGTTTAAATATGTAAGCTCAGGCCGCGCTTGCAAGGTGCTTGCAACATTTAGCATGAAGTACATTTCCATGTACGAACGCTGACATCAAATACTGAGAGTATAGGCTGTTTTCCAGTTACGCGTTCTTTACACGCGCGTACACGCACGTAAAAGTTAACATTGCAATAACACCTATTTTATAAACAATCGCAAGAAGAATCGTTGAGAATATTGAATTCTAAATAACTACGTGTCTACTTGTTCTTGTGGTTTTAAAAACTATGAAACTTTGAAGGATTTAAACTTTTACGTGCGTGTACGTGCGTGTAAAAAACGCGTAACTGGAAAACAGCCTTATGACTATATTGAACGGCGGGAAAATATGTCTGAAAATCACAAAAATCAAGAATTTCAAAATGAACTCAAAGTTTCTTTAAAAAACACTGAAGCAGTCAATCGGTTACAATTGACGTTTTAAAACTGCACGCTTCGTCCGCGCTGGCAAAGCGGCTTCCAGCTCGGATACACTTGTTTATATATGTAAGCACTCAAAGCGTAGAGTCAACTTCAGTCGGTGAAACAAGAAGAAGTGGTACTTGAGTAGTTCGACAGGCAGTAACTATGTCTTCCGCCATAGCTCTTGTGCTGGAAACAGCGTTTGGCATGGCTTTAAATAAAGCTCGTAGCTCTTTGGTCAACCGCTTAAGAAATGGTGATTTAAATGCCCAAATGGTTCGAGAAAAGATTGTGACAGAATTGAATGAGCTGGAAACTAAACTGGAAGGTTTGGCTCGACGTGATCTTTTGAGCAGTGTCAGCTTCATTAAGGAAGGTCTCGCTACGCTTGGCGACTTGTTCAACAAACAAGACTTTTTGCTGCCTCCAGATAACAGCAAAACAGACGAAAATACAGCTTCTATCCTGAAAAAACGGGCATTGACTGAAGAAGAAATCACTGCGTCTTCGAAATATCGACACGATTCGGTCCTGAACTTTAATAATATGCGAAAACTCGCCGAAGCGATCAAGGAGTTGAAAGCGACTTCAAGCGATCATTTTACTGAAGCTATGAAATCGTTTGAAAATGCGTTAACAAGAGCAACAGATGCCTTTCATGATGAAGCTTTGAGTATCAAAGATCGAATACGTGCGGCGGAAGTTCGAGTGCAAAGTAGATTACTGATGAGCTTCGAGAATCCCGCTCTTGCAATCGCACCGTGTAAATTGTATCTGGAAGAGTTGCATGGTCTACCTAATGTTGTTGAATTGTTTCGCAACGAGGTCGAAGGAGGCGTTTTAGCGTTTTTAAATAAGACTGGTCGACTAGAACTTGTCAAATCCGTGTCTATGATCAACTTCACTGTGTTGCAATTTTTTAAAAGTTTCACCAAAGACCCAGTTACTGTGTATGACTGGCCTATGATAACAAGGGACGACTTTATGTACAATCCGTTGATACCCGACAAAAAAATTTTAAAAGAATTGGAAAAGGAACACAGAATTCCACACTTAATGCTGCAAGAATCAATCATGTGCCCTGAATTGGTAGCTGTTGATAGCAAAGGAGATTTGATAGTATATTCCCTGGAACTGGGCAAAAGGAAGAACACCAGCGCATTGCTTAAAGTTACCAACGTTGCAGAGCCGAAAGTGTTTTATACTTTTCCAAAGTTCCCTGAAAATAACTGCGTTGAGAATATTGCGATTGACAGTGCTGATAATGCAATCATATTCACCGCCTCCCATGAGAGTATCAGTCTCAACAACATCGATTATCAGCTTTTAATGGTAGATCAAGAAGGAAAAATCAAAAGGCGAATAAAAACACTAGCATTACCACAACGCTCTGTGGTGATATCTCCTGCACTTGACAAATGCGTTCCAACCATTTGTACCACTGGCTCCTCTACAACTTCCTCTAACAATGACCTTTTTCGGAGAAACCAGCCAGAGGGGATATGTATTGTGCACGTGATGCATAAATACTTTCTGCCTTACGCGACCATTACTGACAAGCAAGAGATTGCAGTAGTAGAATCATCAGGTCATCAAGTCCGGGTTTTTCATAAAAATGGAACATTGTTGCGTGAATTTGAGTTACACGAAGGAGAAAACGAGCGTTGCACAGCGCTCACTTTCAATACTCTCACGAAACAACAACTTGTCGTTGTCTCAGAAATTAGGAGCTGCTTTTACTTGTCGACATATTGGCCCCAAACTGGCGAACGCTGTCATCATGTGAAATTGCCCTACGTTCGCGAATACGGGAGCATTCACCTCACATCTCATTCGAGTGGTTCAATAGCGTTGATCACTGGCAAACGTGTGCTATTTATTCAATAGAACGATCTTAAAATGGACCAAGTCTATAACTACTGCAGTTTTTTTTTGCATTCTTTAACACAAAAAATTTTCATGAGCAGCATTTTATCATAGAGCAACATACTTTTTCTCGAAAATACTATTTTAGGTAATAAAGGATGCATGTTAAAAGCGAAAAATCAAAGAGTGTTTTAAAAGTGGGATGGATTAGATAAGGAAACTACTGCAGTTTAACCACAAGTCTGGAACATTTAGTGGGGAAAAAGTTTGTGCAAACTTTGTGTCATAAAGAGAATGGTAGGACCACTCTAGGAGTATCTGTATTGTGCACGTAAACCATGGATGGTAACAGGCTTATGCCACCATCACGAATATGCAGGTTGCACTTGTACAACTATTTGGCCAACAAGTTCGTGTTTTCGAAAAGGATGAACAATTGTTGCATGAAGCTGAGTTACAAGAAAAAGAAAACAAGCGATGCGCAGCGCGTACTTTCAATGTTCTCACGTAACAACTAGTCGTTGTTTCAAAATTAGAAATTAGCATACACCCCCCCCCGGAAAATTCACCCTACGACTGACTATACGATTGTATGACTGACTGTACGCCTGACTAATGTGAATTTTCGCCATTCGTCATAAAACTGCAAAGTTTCGATAAAACTGTTCACTAAAAACAATTCTAAAAGACATGAAGTTATCATCCACAGCAACGCGCATTTACATTTATTACTGCACGCTCCGCACGTGCGGGCAAAGCGTCTTCAGTGAAAAAGAGCTTTTGTATCAGCCTGTTTTTAAGGCCTGGTTTATACGTTGAATTTCCGTCGAATTTAATTCGTCGAATTTAATGCAATTAATTCAATGCGACGCTGTCTCTGTCGCATAATTCGACGAAATTCGACGGTGCTGCGACAGCAGTTTATACGTTGAAGTTCCATCGCATCGAATCAAATGCATAAATTATTATGGTAAACTTTCCGGCCCGCTTATCTTGTGTACACCCTAAATTGTGCCTGGCTCGCAGACTTGCCTATTAGACTCGACCTATTAAATTCGACGTATAAACTGCCTATATCACTTCCGTCGAAATTCCGTCGAATAATTGTAGCATTAAATTCGACGAATTACATTCGACGGAAATTCAACGTATAAAGGCCTAAGCACTCAAGCGCAACTTCGACGGTAGTCATTGACATTGAAAAGTGCAACAGTAACTATGTCTTCGGTGATAGCTTTAGCGCTAGATACAGCGTTCGGCTTAGCTTTAGATAAAGCTCGTAGCTCTTTATGCGAACGTTTAGGAAGGGGTGAATTAAATGCCCAAATGATTCGAGGAATTATTGTAAAGGAATTGAACGAGCTGGAAAAAAAGCTCGAAGGATTGGCTCGACGTGATCTTTTGAGCGGTGTCAGCTTTGTTAAAGAAGGCCTCGCTACGCTTGGCCGTTTTTTTGATGAACAAGGAGCATTACTGCCTCGAGAAGAAGCCAACGTTGCTTCGGAGAGTCGACACGATTTGCTCCTGAACTATGATATTATGCGACAGCTCTCTGAAACTACCGCAGAGTTGAAAGCGACCTCAAGCGATCATTTCACACAAGCTATGAAATCGTTTGAAAACGCACTAACGAGAGCAACAGATACCTTTCATGATGAAGGATTGAGTATTAAAGATCGAATACGTGCGGCGGAAGTTCGTGTGCAAAGTAGATTACTGATGAGCTTCGAGAATCCCACTCTTGCAATTGCTCCATGTAAATTGTATTTAAAAGAGCTGCACGATCTCCCAACTGTTGTTGAATTATTTCGCAACGCAGTGGACGGAGGAGTTTTAGCGTTTTTGCATAAGGCTAGTCGACTAGAACTAGTCAAATCCGTGTCTATGATTAATTTTACTGTGTTGCAATTTTTCAAAACCTTCACTACAGAACCAGTTACTGTGTACGACTGGCCAATGATAAAAAGCGACGACTTCATGTATAACGCATTGATACCCGACGAAATAATTTTAAAAGAATTAGAAAAGGAACACAGAATTCCACATTTAATTCTTCAAGATTCCATCGGGAGTCCTAAATTGGTAGGGGTTGATAGCAATGGAGATTTGATAGTATATTCCCGGGAACTGGGCAAAGAGAAGAACACTAGAGTATTGCTTAAAGTTACCAACGTTGGTGAGCCTAAAGTGATTTATACTTTCCCGGAGTTTACTGGCAGCAAATGTGTTGAAAAAATCGCGATCGACAGCGCTGATAATTCAATCATATTCATCGCCCCCCATGAAAGCATTAGTTTCAACAACATCGATTATCAGGTTCTAGTAATAGATCAACACGGGAAAGTGAAATGGACTATAGATCGACTAGAATTACCGAGCTTTTTCGTGGCGATGTCTCCTACACTAAAAGGATGCCTTCCAACGATATGTACCTCCTCTTCCACAACCTTCTCTAACAATGACCTTTCTCGGAGAAACCAGGCCGAGGGTATATGTATTGTGCAGGTACACCATGGATGGTTTCTGCCTCATGCAACCATCACAGACAAACAAGAAGTTGCAGTCGTAGAACCATCTGGCCATCATGTTCGTGTTTTTGGTAAGGATGAAGAATTGTTGCGTGAATTTGAGTTACAAGAAGGAGAGAACGAGAGCTGCAAAGCGATCACTTTCAATATTCTCACGAAACAACTTGTCGTTGTTTCACAAATTAGGAGCTGCTTTTACTTGTCGACATATTGCCCTGAAACTAAGGAACGTCGTCATCATGTAAAATTGCCCTATGTTAAGGAATGCGAGGGAATTCACCTCACATCTCATTCGAGTGGTTCAATAGCGTTGATCACTGACAAACGTGTACTATATATTCAATAGAAACGCGTCTGAGTCTCACTATTGCATAAGTTACGTTTTGAAATATTTAACACCGACATAATATGCTAATAAGAAGCATTCTAGCGTAGAACAACATACTTTTGTCGAAAGTACTATTTTAGATAATGAAAGATGCATGTTTGAAAGCAAATAATCAATGTGTGTTTTGTGGATTAGATAGGAAACCATCGCAGTTTAACCACAAGTCCGGAAAGTTTAGTGTGGAAAAGTTTGTGCGAACTTTGTGTCCAAAGGAGATTCGCGTACAAACGCCTTCTTCAGCAAACCCGAATATACTAGTGCCTGCATACACCCCGCTAAAAGTTTACACTACTGATTGAATGACTGACTGTAAGACTGCTATTGCATCAACCTGTTTAAATATGTAAGCACTCAAGCGCAGCTTCAACTGTAGTCATTGACACAAGAAGTGGATGAACATCATCTCTGCCTAGATCATAGAAAAGGCAAATATCTGCGCCCCTTGTGAATACTGGTCAGCGGCGTCGTGCGCAAGTCATGGAAAGTGAAGCACTCTGAAGCATTTTTGAAGTACAATGGCCATCGTAGAACTTAACATACGATCAAAACAAACAGTCGAAAAGTTGGGTTGGAGAACCATAGTAGAGAAACGTGATAGTCTCTTTAAAAATATATATGATAAATTGATAAGTGTTATACAAGGAAGGAAATTGTCCTGAAATAATATCTAATTTATTTGAAAATGTAATATTGAAAATCATAATATGAGAACTGATAGTAAATCTTTAAGGTTGTCTAAACATACAACATATTCTATGACGATGAGTTTGAGTTACAAACGAGCAAAGGTCTGAAATCACCAAATTAATAAGAATAGATACTAATATAGCTAGATGTCTTTACTTGACTAGGTATACGGTTATTTCATTATTTTGCAGTAGTTTCACTTGTAAATAATTCCACGCCAATATGGCAAACAATATTATTGAAAGGTCGCCGTAATTAAATAAATTTAATAGAATGAATGAAATAATAGCGATGGCGACGAACTAATTATTTCCGCAACACGTAAAGGAATGACTGATGCCCTCAAACTGCGGTTTGTCGTTCGCGGTAAATGAAAAATACGGCAAACTAAATGTCCCTTATAACAGAATCTCGTAACATGACTCTACATTTTTCATTACTCAACAACGCTTAATATAATCTTTTAAGCTGTCTGAGGCACGTTTTTTGAAGTTGTAGAAAAGCAATTCTCAAGAGAATAAATAATCTCGTGCGTAGTATATGTATAAGTATAACCTTGTAAATAAATCGCAATACTAGCAGAAGATCGAAATATTGTATACCAATTAACTATTTTATACGACTGTGTTTAACGATTTATTTCAGCCACACTTTACTAGTTAACCCTGGTTTTATTCATATACTTCTATATACTCAGTGCAATGTGATCAATTGAACATCAACCTCCTAATATCTTCAAATACAGAAGTAGCCTTACTTCAAATCTCAACAAGAGGTACTTGGCATGTTAAGGCCATTTTCCAATATGGCCTTTTTGCCCGCGCGGGCGGAGCGTACAGTTGTGAACATGCCCTGTTCTTGATTGTCCGCTCTTGATCTCGCACATACACGTGGAGAAATTTGAATTTCTTTTAACTTTCCTGGCGTGCACGCGAGACTAAGCGCCCACAGACAACAACAGAGCATGTGCCAAAATGTGCGCACTCCGCCCGCGCGGGCAAAGCGGCCTTAATGAAAAATGGCCTTTATTTCCTCTGTAGGCACTTAAAGGTACTTAATTTAATTAAACAACTTCAAATTCAAATTAAAATCACATTAAATTATATGAAGTAAGGCCCTTAACGACACCGCTGACTAGTATTTATGATTTGCAACAAGCGTTGACATATGGTAGACATGTGCTTGTTTGTCTGTGATGATATGATCTTGTACTACTCTGGCACTGGTGCCGACCAATTTGAACAGACGCAGTAGCTATGTCTGCTGTGGTAGCTTTTGCGCTAAATACAGCGTTCGGCTTAACTTTAGATAAAGCTCTTAGCTCGCTATGTGAACGTTTGAGAAAGGGTGACTTAAATGCCCAAATGATACGAGGAATTATTGTAACGAAATTGAACGAGCTGGAAGAAAAACTGGAAGGTTTGACTCGACGTGACCTTTTGAGCAGTATCAGCTTCGTCAATGAAGGCCTCGCTACGCTTGGCCGTTTGTTTGACGAACATGGATCACTGCCTCGAGAAGAAGCCAACGTTTCTTCGAAGAGTCGACATGATTTGCTCCTGAGCTATGATAGTATGCGACAGCTCTCTGAAACCATGGCGGATTTGAAAGCGACCTCAAGCGATCATTTCATAGATGCCATGAAATCGTTTGAAAACGCACTAACGAGAGCAACAGACGCCTTTCATGATGAAGCATTGAGTATCAAAGACCGAATACGTGCGGCGGAAGTTCGAGTGCAAAGTAGATTACTGATGAGCCTCGAGAATCCCACTCTTGCAATCGCTCCGTGTAAATTGTATCTGCAAGAATTGCATGGTCTACCAAATGTTGTTGAATTGTTTCGCAACGTGGTCGGAGGAGGATTTGTAGCGAATTTGAATAAGGCTAGTCGTCTAAAACTTGTCAAATCCGTGTCTTTAATCAACTTCACTGTGTTGCAATTTTTGAAAACCTTCACTACAGAACCAGTTGCTGTGTACGACTGGCCAATGATAAAAAGCGACGACTTTATGTATAATGCATTGATACCCAACGAAATGATTCTAAAAGAATTGGAAAAGGAGCACAGAATTCCACATTTAACGTTACAAGATTCCATCGAGAGCCCTAAATTGGTGGCTGTTGATAGCAATGGAGATCTGATAGTATATTCCCTGGAACTGGGCAGAAGGAAGAACACAAGCGTACTGCTTAAAGTTACCAACGTTGCTGAGCCGAAGGTGTTTTATACTTTCCCAGAGTTTACTGGAGACCAATGTGTCGAAAAAATCGCGATCGACAGCGCTGATAATACAATCATATTCATCGCCTCCCATGAAAGTATTAGCTTCAACAACATCGATTATCAGGTTCTGGCAGTAGATCAACAAGGGGAAGTACAATGGACTACAGAACAAGTAGAATTACCGAGCTTCTTTGTGGCAATGTCTCCTACACTTGAAGGATGCGTTACAACGCTTTGTACCACTTCTTCAACAACCTCCTTCAGCAATGACCTGTTTCGGAGAAACCAGCCCGAGGGTATACGTGTTGTGCACGTAAAGCATGGATGGTTTCTGCCTCATGCAACCGTCACTGACAAGCAAGAGGTAGCAGTAGCAGATTCAACTGGTCATCAAGTTCGTATTTTTGATAAAGATAAAAAATTGTTGCGTGAATTTGAGTTACAAGAAGGAGAGAACGAGCGATGCACAGCGATGACTTTCAATATTCTCACGAGACAACTTGTCGTTGTTTCACAAATTAGGAGGTGTTTTTACTTGTCGACATATTGCCCCGAAACTAAGGAACGTCGCCATCATGTAAAATTGCCCTATGTTAAGGAATGCGAGGGAATTCACCTCACATCTCATTCGAGTGGTTCAATAGCGTTGATCACTGGCAAACGTGTACTATATATTCAATAGAACGATCTTAAACCCACCGACTCTCAAAACTGGATAAGTTACTTTTTAAAATATTCAGCACTGACTTAATATGTTAATGAGTAACTTTCTAGCAAGGAAAGACGTGCTATTGGTCCCAAACATTATTTTAGATAGTAAAAAGCGAAAACTCAGAGTGTGTTTTATACGAGGAATGGATTAGATAGGAAAATACTGCAGTTTTACCACCAGTCTGGAAAATTAATGAGGGAAAAGTTTGTGTGAACTTTGTGTGATAAAGATATTCGCGTGCAAACGCCTTTTTCCACGAACCCGAATATTCTAGCGCCTTTGTCACACATCTTATCACTACTCAGGCTTACCATAATAAATGTAACTCAGCAAGAAGTTATAATTCACAACCCAATGTATCAACACTCCAGTCTAGTGTCTTCATCACACATCTTATCACTACTCTGGTTTAGTAAAATGAATGTCACCTTGCAAGAAGCTATAATTCACAAGCCAACGCTCCAAAAATGACAAAAAGTAATCCACGCACATTTTGAAATCAGTGAAGCTGAGTAACACACAAAATTCCATCTCGCGACCCGCGCAGACGGCATTCTCCCTCCAAAATACCGTCTGCTCAACAGGCTATAAAAACTCACCACAGATGGATTAATCCTCTGTTCCTCCATTCCCTTAGTAACTCTGCCCACAAGGATGTTGTTCAGTTGGTCAGCGGCATCAGGATTGTTCCTGGTCAGCAGACACAGCAAATCCCGCACATTGTTTCTGATAGACGAAGTTCCCTGATACAAAGTGAAGTTCACGAGCTCCACAATCAGACCCTAATATACATAAAAAACTCACGTTGTTGCGGGATCAACTCGAGTTGATGAATGTTTTGTACGTCTCCTCTAGTGATAACCACACCATGGCAAGCAAAATAGTGATCTATCGTCATGTTGTTGCGGTACGTACTCAGGCGAATGACTTTTTTGTAAGTCTCTCCATGTGATAGCCACACCATGACAAGCAAAATAGTGATCTAACGTCATGTTGTTGAGGTACGTACTCAGGTGAATGAATGCTTTGTAAGTCCCTTTAAGTGATAGGCACACCATGACAAGCAAAATAGTAATGTAACGTCATATTGTAGTGGATGGACGAATGTTTTGTTAGTTTCTCCCAGTGATAGTCACACCATGACAAGTAAAGTAGTAACAGAACGTCTTGTTGTTGTGTGAAAAACTTAGGATAAAACCACAACATGACAAACAAAGTAGCAATGTAACATCATATTGTTGTGGAGCGTACTTGGATGAATGTTTTGTAAGTCTCTCCGAATGATAGCCACACCATGACAAGCAAAGTAGAAATGAAACGTCATTTCTTTATCCTTCCCAGTCGCTTACCTCTTTGATAAGCTTATCTCGTGTAGACGTCTTCATAGCCAGTGCTTTTAACAAAGTCACACAATGTTCAGTTGCTGCTGAAGAGCAACCATAACATCGCCCAGGTATTGACTGTGCATCTGATACGAGTGACAGTTGCTTGACCATGGCACGAGTAGACTGGGAATCACTAGACTTCGTCTTGTTTGACATGCGATCTCGCACGCGAGTGTCGTACTCAATCAGTTCTTTACGAGACGCCAACACTTTCTGCAAACACAATTTCGCCAGCGTTTAGAATCGCATTTCCTGAGTCTGCAATTTTTAGCCGCTGAACAAAAAATCGCGGGCTCCGAGAAAATAGTCGAGGTGTTGAAAAAATAAACTGAAACGCAAAAAAGGTGCCGAAGTGGACGTTGATGTCTGCGAAATAAAACGACGTTTACAATATATTGTAGTGTTTTATTGTAGACTGAAGCTCCAACGTTGGTTTTTCGAGACTACAAACGAGCAAATGCTGCATTTTATACAAAAACTCATTCCTGTTTAAGGAGCTTTAAATATCAAGTGCGAAAAACAAACTAGGATTTGAATGATGCCTTTACAATAAATTTTGATCGAGACAAGAAGGGAGGTTTACCATCGCAGCATAATAGAACAACCAAACGTAAGTAAAAATTGCAAACTTAATTTGTGAAATATTGGAAAATGAAAAAAATGTAGCCAAGCGAAGTTTGCAACTTTTGTAAATTTTCGTAGCGCGTGCGGCAGTCTTTACTACTTCCGGCTCACAAATTGTTATTTTGCACACAGGCAAGACAAATTATAGATAATTTGCAAACTTCACAGAGCTATATTCTCTGCATTTTATTATATTACGCCACCAAACTTTGCACTATTACAAATCTTGGCAAGCTCTTTTAAGCTGCAATAATGGATATCGTTCTTCTCGACAAAATCAGGAGTTGGTCGAAAACTGGAATCGCCACTGAATTAACTGCAGTAAAGTTTTGATGTTATATACACGCACCTGAGTAATTTTACTTAGTTCATCAAAGTTCCCCTTGCAGTCAACGCAATATCTCTGAGCGACAGCTTGAATACTTTTATTCACAGCCTGGCTGCCTGCAGCACTTGCCGTGCCTGCAGCAAGAGGCTGCACTTGATGAGTGACCTCACTCTAAAAACATGATGTGATAATAAAAATCAAACATATAAACAAGTATGAAAATAGTTGACTAGTTTAGGAGTTCATTCAATGTTAATGGACACATCGCTTGAAAATTTGGCGTACTTTAAAGCTAGCATATTATGAGAAGTGATTTTATATTGGAACACCTTTGCCTGGCAAAAATCTGTTGAAATTTGAACTTTTACAGGCTGCTTGACGCTATTAAAGTTTCTGTGATCACAGTAGGAATTTCTCACAGGGAAATTCTACGTTCTGAAAGATTTGAACGAATTATAAGAGTGAAGTAGTTCAGTGTTGAGCACTGTATTAGTTCCCTTAAATATTTTTAGCAAATCTTTGAAACTTAGGATTTACTTATCCGAAATTTCCACTTTGATCACAAAAACTTTGACACTGTAAACCGGGCCTAAGATTATCGTTCATGTTTCGTATAAACATGGCTAAGTGTTTTAGCATTAAACCTATGAGATGATTGTCTTCACCAAGCAAAAGTTTGCACAAACATGAGGCAATGATACAACAAAAATTTGGGCAAAGTTTTCAGGCCATATCTCCAATCACTATATCTTTACCGTGCACAAGCTAAGTTTGCAAACATGAACAAAAAGATAGAACAAATAGACTTTCGTCAAGGTTCTAAACCATATCGTCAATGATTATGTCTTCACAGTGCATAAGTCGGCACGAACAAGAAGATAAAACAAAGGCTTTGATCAAGTCTCCAAAACATATCTTCAATGACTATGTCTTCACCGTACACAAGTTTGACAAACATGAACAAAAACATAAAACAAATAGACTTTCGTCAAGACTCTAAACCATATCTCCAATGCCTTATGTTTTCATCGTGCACAAGTTTGTACAAACGTGAAAAAGCGTGAAATTCAAAGGAAAATAATTTTGATTAAAGTTTAGTAAAATTTTGGCATACCTTGATGAAATCATTATCGCCTTGTTCAGCGATCTTCATCAACAAAGAATCTAACGGCTGCCTGTGAGCAACTAACTGACGGTACATTTTATCGGCACGATCAAGCAACGAGTTAATACTCGTAACAGCCTAGAGAAAGAATTCAAACATTAAAATATAGACAAAATAAGATCTTAGAACCTTGATGACTCAAACTCTTAAGAAATACTTTAATTCATCAGAAAAAATACTTTCAAACTATTTCTTAAAAAAAGGGACTTTAAATAGGTAAGTCCAAAAAGAACGTTCGGTAAAATAGCAGAATTCTTTATCACCAAAAAGAAATGTTTTCTTTAATTCTTTCATGAATCATTCATCAATTTTTCAAAACCATTCTTAATGAGAAACAGGGTCTTCTAGCCTGTAAGAATAATCCTTACGACATTTAGATTCCCAAAATTTCACTTTTGTTGTCCGTTTTTCAGTCTAACAGAAAAAATGTGTCAGATTTTTTCAATGCTGTTATAGACAAATAAATACATATATCAATAAATGAATCACCAATGTAAATCTCAGTACAGTCCAGACAAGCTATTTTTCATTAGCAATTAGTTTATGGACGATTTCTCTTGATCGCGTGTGTACAACGAGCATGTTTTTTTTTTACAAGTTTCTTGACAACTTCACTTCCTGGAGTGTACAACGAACAAGTTTCCCTAGAAAGGATTCTTGACGAAATCACTAAGGGCCTGTTCATATGAGACGGGCCAGCCCGGTTTAGCCGGGCTGAAATGTTTCTTTTGCATCTTATTGCCGCTTCAATGTTTGTGTAAAACAATATTGGAAGTAACATTCAGAATGCACTAGGCACAAGGCTGCCCCGAAGATAATTCAAATACTATTTTGATAACCAGGGAAAACTTTCGTGACAAAACTCAGCCCAGATAAACCGGGCTGGCCCGTCTCTTATAAACAGGCCCTAAGTCTTGCTCGCTTGTACTACAAAAAATTTTTCCTTAACAACACTCCAGTCTCCACACGACTTCATTCGTTCGTTTGAACAACAAGCAAGTTTTTCTCAACAAATTTCTTGACGAATTCACTTGCTCGAGTGTACAACAAACGCTTTCCTCAAACCCACCTTTCTACGGTCTTCCTCGTTTTCAATTGGATCAACTGCACAGCAAGGTTTCGCTGTCAAAGTCAGATCAAACTTTGCATATTTGCAAAATCCACAAGCATTGCACAGAAATGGATCTTTCTCATCGTAATTGATCGATCTAAAAATACAATGTCTTAATTCTCAGTATAAGTTTTTAAACACTTATTTTAATTACCAGGAAATTAAACTGTTAATACGTTTTCCATGGGATATTCAAGTTTGTCACTGCAACAGAAGCGCTTTACTTTACATATCGTACCTGCATTTATGACATTGATAAACATTCTCTCCGCAATTTCCACATACGCCAGGGTTAGCAGGGACAGGAGCACTACATCGAGGACACTGCAGGGTCTCTGCAGATGCCTGAATATTCTCATAGAAGTCTGCGTACTCGATCATAAGATTACACGCGACAATAGGCAAAGGGAAATCAATCTTTACATCTGTTTGTCCCTGGATTAAATGACATTTTTTTGCTTTGTGCCAGAGAGCAGACTTGTTTTTCAATTCGACTACAGATTGAACGGACCTGTTATTGTAGTAAAGGTTGATGGTTTTAACCTAAAAATAAACAAAAATATATCGTCTATGCCTTATAAATCACAACCCAACGTTTCAACACTCCAGTCTAGTGTCTTCATCGCACATCTATCACAACTTTCGTTTAGAAAAATGAATGTGACCTAGGAAGAAGCTATAATTCACAACCCAATGTTTCAACACTCCAGTCCAGTGTCTTCCAACTTTGCAATAAAGCATGAGCTTACCATTTTTTGTCTCTTGACATCGCTGATTCGAAGAGTGACTTTGGAAATGTTATGACTGCCAACTAACTTGACCATATGACACGTGGTGGAAAACCTCGCATCAGCTTTTATGGCAGACAATTTGTTGACACTGTATGGCACCTCAGGGTTATTACAAACCAAACATGGGTCACTTTCCAGATAAAAACCATCAAAGTCGACAAGACCAGAAAGTAATCTGGGAGATAGGAAATAACGTCAAAATGCAGCATTGATTGGCAATGCATCTCCTGAAGGCAGCCTACTTGTACAATTCTTTTACTCTGTCTAACGCCAGATGATATTACTCGTAAAGGTGAGACTCTTGCCAGATGATAGGTCAACATGCAATAAACGCCAGTTACAGACACTTTAGGGATAAAAAGTAAACCAAAAGTGAAGTAATAGGCGCAATTTTAGAATGTTCAGCCACAACAAAGTTTTCATAAAAGTATCTTATAACCAACTATAGTACAACTGCCTCTAACTGAGTGTAAAGTCGAGTTTATCCCGTCGCGTATACCAATGCACCGCAGTGTCCCTATATACCAATATATTTTAACCCTGTCCAACGCCAGATAAATCTACTTTTCAGCGGATAATACTTTCGCTAGTAAATGGCTTTACCATACAGTGATTGCCAATCTCTTTCAGTCACTCGTTACTGGACTTGCAATGTGTTTAATGTGTTTTTCATACATATCTTGACTACTTTACAATCTCACTATCTATATGTCTAACATCACACCTGAACTACGACCAAGTCCCAAATACCCCTAATGTAACACAATGCACCCTATAGTACCCCTGCCTACAAATTTTACTCTGCCTAACGCCAGATGATTATACTGGTTGGGCAGAAATCTTTGAGAATGACTCTATTCATTTCATTACTTAAAGTGCTTACTATTAAATCCAAGAAATTAATCCCTAACCTGTACACGTTTGAGTTTGCATGATTTCGAAGAATTTCGTTCTGTTTCTTCAACAACGCGATAGCTTTTTCCGAAAACTCGCCAGCTTTCTCGTCAGACAGGGGGCGCTTAATGGTGAAATATCCGAGGAGGTCAACAAACTGCGCTGCTTTTCTTCCAAATGCTGGAAGTTCGGGCCATATACTCCACATCAAATCCGAAAGATTATCTTGTTCTGCGCTATCTGAGTTCCTAAAGAATGTTAAATGAAGCGCTATCATCGAAGATATTGTTTACACAATCTTACATAAGGTAAAAAGTTATTAAAGATATGTTCTGAAAACTTGACCAAAATTTTGGGTCCATTGTTTGTTTATGTTTATGCAAATTTGCCCACGTTGAAAACGTAGTCATTGGAGATATGTTCTGTTTGAAGGCTTGACAAAAGTCTTCGTTTCATTTTTGTCGTCATATTCTTCTAAAGCTATGAAGGCGTGGGGTGAAACGTGATGTGCTATTATTCGTTAAGAAGAAACCAAAGCTAGCTTTTATTGTCAATGAACTCCACTTTCAAGAGCGGGTTTTTTGTCAAAAATTTCACGTCGTCTCACAATGCAAAAAAAATTACATTAAAGTTGTGTTGAAGTCTTTAAACGATGAAGATGGCGTAGAGAATATGCGGGAAAGGGACACGCAGTCATTAATTTTCTTTGCGCTAACAATTTCACAATTCGGCACAGGCAAAAATAAAATAAATAAAAAAATATTATCCACTATGGCAATTTTATTTGAAATGAAATTGTTTAAATTTTGTTTAATGGTGCTGGTGAACTAACACAGGAAATAACTAAGGAATTAATATGAGGACGGTATGATGGGCTCTTATTTTCGCAAAGAGAACCAACAAATTTCACAATTTTATTGCAACGCCGAATTTTTGTCATTCTGGCTAACACCCTAATCAAGTTGACCGTCTTTGATCACGAGGTCCCCAATATGTGCATGGTGAAGACATTGTAACAGACACTTTTTGTACCAACAAACCTGTGAATTGAGTGAAGCAAGGAGTGTGCTTGCCATCTCATGCTGGTAGAGTTTGACTGCAGCAAGAAACAACGAACAAACTGGCGTACAGCGTTTGTATCGACAGATTGAGTGAGTTGCTTCACTAGGAGTTTGAATGCCTTGTTTTCAGATTCTTTTTGAGCGTCAGTCTCGCATATTGCTGTTGTAAGCAGTTGTAGGATAGTGGCTGTGACTCCTTCATCAATGACAAAACTCACTTTGAACAGGAACGATAGAGTAGCTGGAAAATTAATGTAAGTTAGTACAAGAAGCTAAAATAAGTCACAACCCAACGTTTTAACACTCCAGTCTAGTGTCTTCATCACACATCTTATCACTACTCTGGTCTAGTAAAATGAATGTAACTAAGCAAGAAGTTATAATTCACAACTCAATGCCAGTCTAGTGTCTTCATCACACATCTTATCACTACTCTGGTTAACCAAAATGAATGTAACTTAGCAAGAAGTTATAATTTACAATCCAATGTTTCAACACTCCAGTAATCATTTAAAAACGATTCGATGTCTCAAGCTGGGTTGGAACGTATACCAATAAGCCTTTTCTGAAACTTACATTGATTTTTCAAGCAATACGATTGCCAATTCTTGGTTCTATTACTAGCGATATCAGCTGCAGCCTTGAGATGTTCAATAAGATCCAGTAATGTAGCGTACTCAATATTCATAACTGTTTGCTGATCACCATTCAACCCACTTTCATCACAAATACGTCTGCGTGAGAATAGTGCAATGATGTGAACCAGCTATCACTTGGGTGGTGCAAAAATATGTCCCCTCTCTTTGACTTAATGTAATTTAAAAACAAAGATGACTTTTTATGCAAATAAATTTCATTGGACGCAATTATCTCTAGTTTAAATATGCCTTGCACATTTCTGTTCAGTAACGGAGACTTAGGCGTTTCAACGCAAGGTAGCGCTTTCATGCAAAATCAAACATGATTTGAAATTGCCTATCATTTTCTACTAATGAAATAGTAAAAACACGCAAATGTAATTAAAACTGTTTGTCAGTTTGGTGAAGTTCATTTTCATTCATTACGTAATGAGTATCTATCAACGTGAATACAACGGCTTGCATGCGCGACGTGAAATTTGAAAAAACAACAAGTTGAGTCCCCAAGTTTATGCCATTTATCGTTTCGTCTAAGAACGCTATACTTTAAACGCCCATATCTCTAAAAGATTATAAGGAAATGTTCAAGACATATATCAAAATTTAAGTCAGACCATGAAGAGCTCACAAGATTAAAATGCTTTTCTTATAGTTTATTAAAAGGAGTAAAAAGAGAAGAATTTTTGCGCCATCCAGTGGCACAATGCGTAAACAATAATTGCAAGCTATGTTGACCTGTTTCACTTAGTATAATTTCAAAGCTAAAAGTGCTATGACACTAAAAGGAAGTCCATAGTGCATTAAGCCTGGTTTCAATATGTAAGTGTCGCATGCGAAAAGATACAATAACTCTCTAGTGGCCCAAATATTTTATCTACCTGAAAGAAAAGGTACAAACTTTCTACTAATAATTGCTTTGCTAATATTTAGTTTAGAAAAGTTCTTACGGCTGTCGAGAGAGATTGTTAAGGCCAGTTCACACGAGCGATTTTCGATGCGACTTTTCTCGTGTTGAACGATGTGATAGAGTGAATAACTGGCGAGTATACTTAGTCCAACAATTTTGCTTATGCACTCGCCAGTCAACCTACTCGATTGCATACACTAAAAGGAGAAAGATCGCAGCAAAGTCGCCCGTGTGAACTGGCCTTTACTCTATATAAGAGAGTTACGACAATGTGGAAACCAAGTTGTAGCCAAGAAAATGCGTATTGCGTGCAGCATTTCAACTGATATATCATTCCCTCAATTAGAGGACCCATTTTAGAAGAATTCAAACATCTGGCACTATGCCTTATTAATAAAAAAAAAAGACAAAGCATTTATCTTGACACCAAGCACAGAATGGCAGAAAAATACACGAAAGTACACTTGTGTAATTGAAAAACAATCATTCGTTGCCCTTGTGTCATCGAAAATATGATTTTTTCCTGGCGTTTTACTGACCTTACAGCCTTGAAATTGACGTCAAGAGCATGAGAGTCTCTCTGTTCTCTATAACTTTCTTTGGAGCCACAGAGGAACAATAGAAGCTTACGAACTTGTCTTTTGATCTTGACGAACGAGGACTGTTGAATCATCATGTACTATGAAATAAAAAGGAAAGATTAAATTGTCTTTACTTTAAGTGATTGTAACACCATGACAAGCAAAGTACCGATGAAACGTCATGTTGTTGTGGGTCGTACTCGAGTGGATGAATATTTTGTAAGTCTCACTAAGTGATAGCCACACCATAAGACGCAAAGTAGCAATGTTACGTTATGTTGTGGGACGTCCTAGTGAGCCACAACATGACAAGTAAAAACTCGCTCACTTCCCAGACAAAATGTTACCACCTGTCAAATATGATCAAAAAGTTTACTTACCTTGAAAAGACAAGTAAACCAATCATTATGCAGCTCTTGCGCCGTGACTTCCGCTGCACCGTCAGCAATTTTCTTCACTTGATATGTTAGACGTAGTACCATCTCAGTAACCAATAGCGGATAAGCTTCAAATATGTCACTTGCGTGACTCTAAAGTATTAAAACTCGTTTCAACTGGTAAATGGAAATTTTCGCATCTTTTAAATAAGATAAAGTTTTTATATGAATAAGAAGGTATTTTGCACTTTTTCATTAAATGACTCAAATATTGTGAACAAGTACAATCCCTGACCTCTATAGAGAAAGTATCAAGGAATGAAGACGACGGTTTTTAATAAGAAGATATATTACAATTCTTCTTTCAATGATTCAAATGTTATAAATACGTACAATCTCTGTCCTTGATATTGACACTTTGAATCAATGGAGAGGAAGTTTTATAAGGCCCCGTTTACACAATACCGGATTGCTATCGGAGCGGCTCAAATTTTGCAACTATCAATGCTCTAAAAAGATTTTCAATGGTAATGACACCAAGAAATATACAACTAGGGATCCAAGGACAGTGCAAAGTTTCAAAAGGCAGACGCTGCTGAACATGCATAATGAAAAGCCTTGCAAGG
>JAOBYK010745329.1:0-27712 GCA_025434845.1 Phenganax subtilis
TGTTTTCCTACGACAATGCCTCCTGAAAGAATTCCTACAAGTGGAATATAAGGAGTAACGTATTCTAAGATGAGTTTCACGCCTTGGCTAAATGGTTTGTTCTCTGCGAGTTCTTTTCCTAGTGTTGAACAGTCTTCAATCATGTTTAGGTGTTGCATAAGTTCAGAGAATTTTCCAATCATGGTGTCTGTTAACATTTCATTTGTCTCATTAAATTGTTTACGTTGGTAATCTTTGTAGATTTTTTCAAGTGTTTTTTCCGAAGCTTTTTTAATATAAGTCACAGAGTGTTTAATCTCTTTTGCGTCTGCAAGTTTTAAAAGTTCTTTTCGAAGCGCCTGAGGCGTGTTGTTATTTTCTGTACTCATTTATTTTATAAAAGATCTCTAAAAAATGCTTGAACCTTTGGAAAAAAAAGTCGAAAAATTTTGAGTCTTAATTAAGTCTGAAAGCTTAGTTTCAGGAGTAAAAAAAGTCGAAAAATTTTCATTCAAAATTAAGTCTGAAAGCTTAGTTTCAGGATAAAAAAAGTAGATGAGATTTTTAGTCAAGATTAAGTCTGAAAACTTAGTCTCAGGCAGGAAAAAGTCGACAAGCTTGTGACCTTGAGTAGCCTTTACTTAGTGAGCATCATTAAAAGCGCTGAGTCAGCAGTTCGCTATTAAAGTCGCTGACTCAGCGCTTTTAACTCAGAAGTTATATCTATGGGATAGTAGACTGAAAAAGGCCGATTTTGGTCACGTTTTAACCGCTCATTACGAGCGGAACGAGCGGAGCGAGTGAGTGAGTAATGAGTGGGCAAAATGTGCCAAAATCAGCCTTTTTTAGTCTACTTGCTTGCCTCCAGGTTCTGCGTGCTTAGTTACTCAGTTGTTAACTTTGCTTAGTGCATAACCTCATTTAACACCTACCATAACATAACTTACCCGTGTGGATAGTTTGGTGCAACGAGTCGGAGTCTGCCGTAAAACCGATATTGCAATTACTTGGATTCAGATCCCTAACCCAGTTTCACAATCTTGCCTAATGACCTGACTACCCAAAGTGACATCTTCGAAATAAGATGTCATCCATTCGACTAATTTCTTCCCCCCCCTCTGGGTTTTTTTCGTTTGTTTGTTTTTGTTTTTGGTTTTTTTTTACTTCCATGTTGACCTGAACACCCACGTTTTCACCCGATATGAGATGCTAGAGTACCCAAGGGGTGCACCCTGAGGGGCTGTGCAGAGGTTCTCTGTTACCAAGGTCGCACCCAGATAGGCTTAGTGAGAAGTTTTGTTAGCCGAGGCCCCAGTCAGGTAGGCTGTTGCGAAGTGCTTGCATGGTTACCTGAGGTCACATCCAGGTAGGCTGTAGCGAGATGCTTAATTACCCGAGGTCACCCCCAGGTACGCTATTGCAAGGTGCTTAGTTACCCTAGGTCACACCAAGGCAGGCTGTTGCCAAGGGCTTGGTTTCCCGAGTTCCAACCCAGGTAGGCTGTAGCGAGATGCTTATTACCTGAGGTCACACCCAGGTAGGCTGTTGCAAAGTGCTTGGTTACCCGAGGTCACACCCACAATCTTGGACAAAACCCTTGAGAACATTGAACAAAATGAACAGATTTTGAAATACTGCACTATTTTACGTGTATCAAACTCCCCATTCCCCCTGATCAATGTTGCTTAGCCTTAAAAGTTGGTGGGAATTGATAGCAATGAGAAACTATCAACATTGCAGTGGGGGGGGGGGATTCTTGAAAATAAGCAGAAGTAGATATGATTCCAAATTATCATACAGAGGTTGAATTGTTAAAATTACATTTTCTCAACAAGTTTTGTACAAGATTGTCTAAGGTTTCATGCTGATCAAACATGGTCTAAAAAGTGATTTGAGCAAATAGTTTTCAATCGAATCTTATTTTGAAAAGTTTATTGTTTACTTTAAGAATGAATAGCTTTTTGTTTTCGGGGTTAATAAAGAGATAAAAGTTTCGTTGCAGCAGCATTCACACATTAGGTATTTAGTGCATTTGTAATCATGATATTTTGGGGAGCAATAAAAGTGGAGACACGAGCGTATGTTAAATATTTAAACTGCGGCTCACAATATTAGTTGCAATACAAACGTGCTTGATAATTGGCTTGGGTACGCTCCATAATTTGCACAAAGCCGGAAATATTGAAGATGCATAGTGGAAACATAGTCCCATTGATTACATCTACGTACATCACGTGATTCGAAAATTAGGGAGGTTTCCTACATAAAGGGTGGCCCTCTTTATTAGTTCTTCCAGTTTATCGTGATAATGGGACGAAGCAAAGAGCTTACTGACTCTGAAAAAAAAGGTATTATTAAAGAATTAGCAAAATCAACTACAGCTGAAAATACTGCAAGGCAAATGAGCCCTCATGTAGTAGCAGTAAGGAGATTTATAAATGATCCTTTGAAAAAGAGAAAGACAACGGCTGATTGTGGATCTATGAAGTCTGTTTCAAAGCGAGATTTAAGGTGTTTGAAAAGAAATCTGCGAACACAACCAGGAGCAGCTAGTGCTACAATATTTAAAGAAGCAGGTCTACCAAACACTGCTAAAAGTACACGAGACAGAATTTTGGCAAAGATGGCTGAAAACAAATGTTCACTGAAAAGGCCGCCACTAACAAAAAGACACAAAGATTTGCGGCAGAAATGGACTAAAAACTATATGAAGACAGACATGAAATGTGTGCTGTTTACTGACGAGTCAAGAGCAACCCTAGACGGCCCTGATGGTTGGTCGAAAGGATGGGTCTTCCATGGTGATCACTGTCCGACAAGAATGAGACGTCAACAGGGAGGAGGGGGTGTCATGATATGGGCTTGCATCGTTGGTAATGAACTTTTTGGCCCTGTTCGTGTACCAGACGGTGTCAAACTAACATCTCGTACTTACTGCCAGTTTTAAAAGGCGTCCTCGAACCATGGCTAGAAGAGATTCCATTGCCGCTAATGCGAAAGCTAATTTACATGCACGACAATGCTCCTTCCCATGCTGCCAAAGCAACAACTCAATACGTAGAGTGCTTGAGCTTTAAGAACCAAACATTGATGATATGGCCTCCAAATTCACCATACCTAAACCCATTAGAGAACTTGTGGTCTGTCATCAAGGGAAGAGTTTATGCTGATGGGACACAGTATATTTCCAAAGATGCCCTGTGGCAAGCCATAAAAGAGAACGCCGCCTCCATACCAAGACCGCTGATGAAACTTACCGATTCTGTGAATGATAGAATGCTTAACATTATCAGACTCAATGGATGCCATGTTGGTAAACAACTCACTCTCATCGGCTAAAATGTGACATTGTGTAAAATGATAGTTGAGTGAGTAACGTAGCATTGTGACTAATATCGTGGGTCGCAGTGTAATGAACAATTCTAACTTACGAACTCGGGAAATTATGAAGAAAATAGGGGTCTCCAGCGCTACTGTATACCGAATTAAAAATGGAAAATATAAAAAAATCTTCTTCTAGACCGACATCAAAACATCAAGGGGGCAGACCGAAAAAGTTGAGCGCACGCGATGAAAGAAAAATTTTGCGTACGTTCAAGGTATTGAGAACAGAGTATGGACAGTTTCCTCACGGCGATTAATGGAAAAAGCAGGAATAGACGAAAGCAAAGTTAGTAATAGAAAGGTGCGTGTTGCCTAAAAAAAACGGTTTTGAGTATTTACAAGCAAAGAAAAAGGGACTGATGAGTTTGGCTGTTCTCAAGAGAAGAGTAGCCTTTGCTAAGAAAATGAAACAAACTTATCCAGAAAACGTGTGGTGCGATTCAGTAGCGTTTTTTCTAGATGCCGTTAGTTTTTACTACAAAGCCAATCCAGCTGATCAAGCATGAGCACCGCGTGCAAGAGTATGGCGCAAAAGGTCTGAAGGGTTGTTTCAAGGGTGTGTTGCAAAAAGAAAGAAAGAAGGAAGTGGTGGAAAAGTGCTCAAACTCTAGGTGGCAATTAGCAATGGAAAAGGTGTTATTGATTGCTATCGGTATGAAATAATGCACGGCTTATTTTTTGCTTCCTTTGTGAGTAGCAGATTCGATATAATATTCGGAAAGGCAAACAAAGCTGACTCCAGGATTTTTGTTCAAGACAACTGTCCAGTCCAGAACTGTTCAGCATTTAAGAAGATATTAGAAACAAAAAACATTACATGGCTAATATTTCCTCCAAGGAGCCCCGACCTTAATCCGATTGAAAATTTGTTTCATAGTATCAAAAAGAAACTGCAAGTAGAGGCGCTAGAACAGAACATAGTGTTTGAAACTTTGGATGAGTTCTCTGCACGCGTTAAACGAACCATGTATAATTACTCTGTGGCGAAATTGATAAAACTATCAAATGAATGAGTCGCCGTGTAGACATGATAATACGTAGCAAAGGCAAAAGTACAAAATATTGATGATTTAGTCCATTTTACTACCACGTTATACGCCCTTCAAAAGGTGTAATTGCTCTGTACTGAACTTTTTCAGGCGAAAGACAGCCATCTGTCACGTGATACAGCAATAGTGAAATAGAAATCGTAAATTCTACGAAGCTATTAAGGTGCCACAAACGTCTTTTTAGCGTTAGACAACTTTAATTTACATGGGAAGCTATTTGAAACGATTCACCAATCGTTTTGGTTAGATTTTAACGGTAAACGGCGAAATGAGTAAATTCTAATAATAGATGAGAAGTCGGTATTTTATTTTATTTGCAGTTGACCATTTACTATTGAAACCTGACGATTTTCGTTTGATTTTGAGTGCAAAATGAAGTTTTTGTTCGGTTAATCGTTCCATAAAAAATTTCAAAGTCATAAGTTTATTTTTCAGCCGACTATTAAAGAAGCAAAGCATGGTGCACATGACGTAATGTCCCGTTGCGAATTGAAAGGAATTTGATAATTGAATTCCATTAGGTGCCAATGCACGCGCATCATTTCAGTTTCTCGCTCATCAATAATACCATTTTTGATGCACACGAGTGGATTCTTACTTGTACAAAATATAAGGGTATGTGACTGAAATGTTATATCGCTAGCAAAGTGTGTTTTTGGCGCCGGTAAATGAAACAATAGCAACATAGGTCATGCTATGGCAAGAGTTGTGGGGACCAGCGAAAATCGTTTAAAAAAATGCACTCGGCATTTTCAAGCACAACCCACGCAAAACTTCCAGACGCTGGGTTGCAGAAAGTGTTAAAAATAAGTGTTAAGGGATTCAATAAAAACGTCTTCCTGCAATTGGCTGGCCCTGTCAACCTTAAATTTCGAAACTTTCCGCGCCCTTTTTCTAACAGATCTTGCACAATTTTCCTAAAGTATTCGTCTGTTAAACCATTGTTATGAGGAATCTCCTTGGCACACAAAGGCCAATTACCATCACAGCCTATTAGACACTCAGACACTCGCGCTTCCTGTCACAGTTCCAATCGCGTTTTTCTTTGCTCTATCCAACTTTGCCTGTGCTTTCTCGATCTCCCACGTGGATCACATGATGTCTTCAACCGCCCTCGGTGTGCGACTAACCAAAAACTGGGCCAAATCAGTTTTCCCCCGGTCTTTTTGCTCAAACGTAAGTGCATGAAGTTCTGTGGGGTTTTTTATTTTCTCCTGAACAATTACTTGAGACACTTCGAACGCCGAAAGCCTTTTCCTGCGCTTTTTGGTCTCCTTATCCCTGGTAAATTTCTTGTCCTCATCGACTAGCTAGTGTTGCGTGTCACTCGTATAACGTTCTGGTTTTTTTCTTTTTCTTGTGCATCTTTCGAGGCTTGCATTCGTTGTAGGTGGCTCTTGCATGTTTCGTAGACGAGGGTGATTCGGGCTCTCCACGAATTCTGTGTCGAATTTTGTCACATATCTCCATGCGCCATAATAATTATAGTGGGCGCTCGAGTAGTGCTCGACAACTCCGTAATTTTCGGTTAAATATTTTTTCGACGTACTCCATCATTGGTTTTGAGACAATTTTTAGCTAAATGATAATGTTCACCATTACGTGCATGCTTTTCTTGGACGCAACACCATTGCACGACTTTAGCTTTGCCAATGGAAAAGGACTTTACCACAGCCAAAGCAAGCGCTTTCCGACTTGGAAAAACTGCCTTATCACATTGACTGTACGTGATAAGGTACACAGTGCGACTAACACTTAAACTTGAATGTCCATCGGCTTCTCCTTTCTCCAGAGACGAGTCACTGTCATCACCATACTCCTTTAAAAGCTCCATAACTTTTAATGAGTAATCTGTCACGTAATATGCACACATCGGTACAGCTTAGCTTCTATGTTTGCTGCCTAACTTAGGAAATTATCTTCAATAACCATATCAAATTGCTTACGTAATTAATTAATGAATTCAGAAATCATCTAAAACTCAAAAAGCTATTAAATATGAAACTCTGTGCTAGCTCTTGCAAGTTTATATCACACAGATTTCTCTCTACTTGCGCAGAAAATCTTGGACAAAACCCTTGAGAACATTTGACAAAATGAAGAGATTTTGAAATACTGAACTATTTTACGAGTATCATGAAAATAAGCAGAGGTAGAACAGATTCGAAAATATCATACAGGTGTTGAACGGTTAAATTTACGTTTTCTCAACAAGGTTTGTCCAAGATTGCAGGTAGGCTGTGGCGAGATGCTTAATTACCCGAGGTCGCACGAAGGTAGGCCGTAGCGAGGTGCTTAGTTATCCAAGGTTACACCCAGGTAGGGTGTTGGGAGGTGCTTAGTTACCCAAGGTCACACCCAGGTATGCTGTTGCAAAGTGCTTGGTTACCCGATTTCACACCCAGATAGACTGTTGCGAGGTGCTTAGTTACCCGAGGTCACAGTTGCGAAGAGCTTGGTCACACGACGTCCTACCCAGGAAGGCTGTCGCAACGTGCTAGGTTGCCGAAGGTCACATTCAGGTAGGCTGCGGCGAGGTACTTACATAGCTAGACGAGCCTGTTTAACGTATTTCTGGGTACCTAGCAACTACCAGCAGGAGACGGCAAAACAAACTATTACATGCGACAACACTTTACCGTTGTTTTTTTGTTTGTTTGTTTTTTTTTATTTGTGATCAATAAAGCATATATCCTAGTTAGGTAACGAACCACTAACAATTGAGAAGCTAGTCTAGTGGACTGTGGTTGGCGTAGGGCAAGTCACCACGTGTCAAGTACATGAATTATCAGAGCTGGGACGTCCATTGATGCAGAAATTCTGGTGGAACCCTCACGGGCGTTCGCTGAGCGTGAGGTGACAATTTGAACTCTTCCACTTGAAACCGGGACAACAAGTCTGCTGGCCGATTTATTTTGCCTGGAATGTGTTTTGCCGTAACTTCAAACTTGTAGCGAGAGCAAGCAAGATATAACTTCCGCAGTAAATGCATAGGTTGGTGGTCTTTTGAGGTACCAGACATGATCACGGCTACCACTGCTCTATTGTCACAAGAAAATTCAACGCGTCGTCGAGACCAGCTAGCACCCCATACATGACAGGCACGCTCGATAGGGAGCAGCTGTTTGTGAGCAATTCAAAGAGGGCCTTGCACTGAGAGCCAAGAACCATTGAACCATTTGCGATCGTGAGCAACTCTAAAGCCCAAGCTACCAGATGCATCAGATCAAAAGGCAAGATCTGGTGGGGGGACCCAATCTGGCAGATAGAAAGAATACACCCCATCCCAAGTTGGTAGAAACTTTTGCCACCTCGCGATATCAAGTTGGCATTGCTTGCTCAGCCTCAAGAAGGGTCGAAAACATTGAGCGCCTTTCAACAGGTCTTTCAGCCTCATAATGAAAGTTCGGCCACACAGACTTACTGAGCAAGCATGGTTTCATTTTCCCACCAGCGCTGGAAGTTCTTTCGGTTTACAAGCCTTTTTGTTCGCCCATTCGCGAAAGAGTGCAATTAGTTCAGTGAGCTTGCCAAGCGGGAGTTGCGCGGACATTTTCACAGAATTTAGTTTAATTTCCAAAAACATGATGCACGTTGTAGGGCTTTCGCATTTTTCAGGGAACTGAAGGATACCCACAATCTGGGCGGCCTGATGAAATGCCTCCAAGCGAGTCGCACAGATATTGGTCCCAGTGGCCCGGAGGGTGAAGTAGTCATCTAAGTGATGCAGCAAATCTTTGACGTTCCAATTATGGATTAACATCCATTTGAATAAATCAGCGATCGTGTTCAAAATTCCGGGTGCTGAACGCAAGCCAAAAGGTAGAGCCAGATCAACGTAAAATTTATCTCGCCAACCCATGCCTAACAATTATCTGTTGGAAGAGCGAACTGGAATGATGCGATAAGTGCTCTTGATGTTCACTTGGCCCATTAGCGCGCCTTTTCCTGTTTGTACAAATAGATCAATTGCATGCTTTACTGAACAATACGGCAGAGAAAAATCCTCCTTAATTATGCCTGCATTCACGCTATGCTCAAATGGAAAAGATAAATCCAAGATAAGATGCCAGCAGTTGTCTTTTTTGGGAATTACGCCAAAACGACTAATATGTAAGTTCTTAACTGGCGGAGTCAGAGTTGGACCAAAAACTCTGCCGCAACGCACTTCTTTAGCTAAGTAATCAACAATAGACAATGGGTGTTGGTTTCCAGAAGGGCATTTAGATGCCCCCAGATTTCAAAGTGCATAAACCCGGTTGAAAACAGAGTGAAAAACCAGAACGTAAGCCATCTAGTACATAATTAACTTTTTTTCTATTAGGATGAGCTGTCAGCTGCGTTTCAAAATTGATCAAGTTAATAGGCAATATAGTCTGAGGATCAGGCAAAGGTGCACGCGATACACAAGAAAGTACAATGTTATTCGTAACACTGGAGATCTCTTCATTTTGAAAGGGCCCTTCGGTCGCAATCGCCCCTGCGTAGTTGTGGGGATCTCTCGCACGCATCTCGGCAGTTGATTCTGCGATGAAAAATGTTCTAATCGCACGGGATCAAATGGGGTCAAATGAACTACAATAGGGTAAAGTGAGATGAAATAGGATTGCACAAAATTCAATTGGGTCAATTGTGGTCAAATAAGGCTGCACAAGATCTAATTGGATTAAACAGCGTCAAATGAGATCGCACCTGTTTCAATTGGGGCAAATGGGACAGCACAGGTTCAAATTGGGTAGAATGGAATCGAACAGGATCTAATAAGAGAAAATGAGGTCAAATACGATCGCACAGTATCGAATCGAAGAAGATAGGATAGCACAAGTCTAAAGGAAAAAAATGGGATACCACAAGAACTAATGGGGTAAAATAGAGTCAAATGGGATCGCACAGTGTCGAATAGTAGAAAATGGGATAGCACAGTATCGAATAGGGTAATGTGGGATCAAATGGGATTGCACAGAATCTAATGGAGTCAATAAGGGTCAAATAAGATTGCACAGGATCTAATAGAGTTTAACGGGGTCAAATAGGATCGCACAGGTTCAAATTGAAAAAAATAGGATAGCACAGGAGCGGCTGGGGTCAAATAAAATCGCACAGGATCGAATGGAGGAAATGGGATAGCACAAAATGAAATGAAGACAAATGAGGGCAAAGAGGATCGCACAGGATCTAAAGGGGGTTGAAAGGGGTCCAGTGGAATCCCCAAGATTGAGTGGTATTAAAGGGATTGCACAGGATCGAGTGGAGTCAAATGGGATCGCAGAGGATAGAATGTGGTATAATGAAGTCAATAGTATCGCACAGAATCTAATAGGGTAAAATGGGATCAAAGGCAATCGTACATAATAAAATGGGGAAAATTGGGTTATAAAAAGATTGCAGAGGTTCTAATAGTGCTAAACGGGGTCAAATTTTATTGAACATGTTCAAATTGGGGCAAATGAGATAGCACAGGATCAAATGAGGTCAAATGGAATCGCACAGGATCTAGTAGGGTCAAACGAGTTCAAATAGGAGCGCACAGTATCGAGTTGTTGAAAATAGAATTACATAGGTTCGACTTGGGGCGAATATGATAAGACAGGATCCCTTGGGCTCAAATGGATTCACACTGGTTCTGATATGATAAAATGGGGTCAAATAAGATCGCATACATTCGAATTGGTGAAAATGGGAGAGCGCAGGATCAAATAGTGTCCAATAAAATGGCACTGGATCTAATACGGTCAAATGAAGTCAAATGGGATCGCACAGAATCAAATAAGGTCAAATGGGATGGAACATGACCAAGTGGGTTCAAATGGGATCGAACAGGATCGAATGGGGAAAAATGCGGTAAAATCGGGCGGCAAAAGATCTAATAGAGTAAAGTGGGATGAAATGGGATCGCACAGAACCGAATGGGGTCAAATGGAATTGCACAGGATGTAATGGGGTAAAAAAGGTCAAATGGGATCGCCCAATATCGATTGAAAAAAAGTGGGATAGCACAGGATCAAATGGGGTGAAATAAGGACAAATTTGACACTACTGTACGCAATGGGGTCAAATAGTGTCAAATGGAATCGCACAAGATCAAGTGAAGTTTAATGTGATGGTAAGTGGAGGCTGAAATGGGATAGCCCAGGGCCAAATGTTGTCAAATTTGATCGTACTGGATCGAAAGAGGTCAAATAGGATTGCACAGAATCAAATGGGGTCAAATGGGATCGCAGAAGATTGAATGTTGTCAAATGAGATTGCACAGGATCAAAGAGGGTCAAATGGGTTCAACAGTGAGTGCAGTAAATCAAAGGGAATCAAATTGCTATCACACATAATCAAATAGCGTCAAATAGGATCAAACAAAGACGAACGGGGTGAAATGGGATCGAACGGCATTTAATGAGGTCAGTTGGGATTGCACAGCATGTAATGGGGTCAAATAAGAAATCACAGGATCGAATGGGGTCAAATGGGTTAGCATAGGATTGAATGGGGTCAAATGGAATCGCAATGAATCAAAAGGAGTCAAATAAGAAAGCACAGGTTCAAATGTGGTCATATGTGATTACACTGGATCGAATGGTGCCGAATGGGATCGTGTAAGATCGGATAAGATCAAATGGGATTGTGCAGGATTTAATGGGGTCATTTGGAATAACGGTGGATTTACAAGGATCAAATAAGATTGCACAGGATCTAATGCGGTCAAATAGGGTAAACTGTTATCACACAAAATCCAATGGGATCAATTGTTATCGCACAAAGTTGAATGTGATGGAATGGGCTCGCACACAATTGAATGGCATCAAATGAGATCCCAAAAGCTTTAATTTGGTCGATTGGGATTGCACAAGATCTATTAAGGCCAAATGAGAAAACACAGTATTGAATGGGGTAAATTGAAATTAAGCAGCAGATGTTTTTAGTGGATAAATGGCAAAAATTTTCACTGATCCCAAGGCAAAAACTTTTTTTTCTAAGCCAACAAAAATCGGCAAAAATTTTTAGAGATTAGGCGGAAAAGTTTCTACTGATAAGACAGCAAACAATTTTACCAATCAGGCGGCGAATTTTTTTTTCTAATCAGGCAGAAAAACTTTTTCGTGATGAGGCTTCGAAAATTTTTCGTGATTAAGTGACAAAAATTTTTCGTGATCAGGGCGGAAAAATTTTTATTGATTAAGCGGTAAGAATTTTTAGTGATTAGACGAAAAAGTTTCTAGTGATCAGTTGGCCAAACATTTTACCGATCAGGCGGCTAAAACTTTTCTCTGATCTTTCAACGAAAATGTTTAGTGATCAGGTGGCAAAAGATTTTAGCAATCAGCAGACAAAAATTTTTTGTGATCAGGCGCAAAAATTTTTGTGATCAGGGCGCCAATATTTTCAGTAATTATTTGGTAAAAATTCTTGGTGATTCGGCGAAAAAATTTCTAGTGATCCGGCTGCAAAATTTTTTTTTGATCAGCAAAGAAAATCGGAAAAAATTTTTTGCGGCCTGACTGCAAAAAATTATTGCCGCATGACCAATAAAATTTTTGTAGCCTAATCATAA
Source organism: Phenganax subtilis (assembly GCA_025434845.1). NCBI lineage: Eukaryota > Metazoa > Cnidaria > Anthozoa > Malacalcyonacea > Clavulariidae > Phenganax > Phenganax subtilis. The sequence continues at coordinate 11,959 of JAOBYK010745329.1, forward strand.
AAAATTTTCGTTCCCAGATCACAAAAAAATTTTTGCGCCCTGAATATTAAAAATTTTTGCCACCTGATCACAAAAAATTTTTGCCACCTGATCACAAGAAACTTTTTCCACCTGACCACAAAAATTTTTCCCCTGGTGATGGCAAAAAATTTTCACCGCCTGATTACTGAAAAATTTCGCCGCCTGATTACAAAAAATTTTTGCTGGTTGATTACAAAAATTTTTTGCAGCCTGACCACAAAAAATTTTTACTGCCTGATCACAGAAAATTTTCGTCGCCTAATTATTAAAGTTTTTGCAGCATGTTCCCGAAATATTTTCATCGCCTGATTACTGAAAATTTTTGACGCCTGACTGCAAAAAATTTTTGCCACCTGTAACAAAACGTTTTTGCCGCATGATCACAGAATACTTTCAGCACCTGATTACTTGAAATTTTCACCGCCTGAGTACTAAAAATTTTCGTTGGCTGATAACAAAAAATTTTTGCCGCCTCATCACTAAAAATTTTTCCCGCATGGTCACAAAAAAATTTTTGCACCCTGATCACCAAAAATTTTTGTCGCCTGATCACAAAAAATTTTTGTCGCCTGATCAAAAAAAATTGTTTACCGTCCAAACACAAAAAACTTTTTGCCGCCTGATCAAAAAAAATTTTCACTGCCTGCTTACTGAAAATTTTTACTGCCCGATAGCAAACAATTTTCGCCTCGGGATTACAAAAAATTTTCGCAGCCTGTTCACAAAAAATTTTAACAGCCTGATCACAAAAAAAATTTTGTCGCCTGATCAAGAAATATTTTTGCCATCTGACCACAAAAATTTTCCCGCCTGACCACAATAAGTTTTTGCCGCATAATTGCAAAAAAGTTTTTGCCGCCCGATTAGAAATAATTTTTGCCGTTTGATCACAACAAATTTTCAACGCTTGGTTACTGAAAATTTTAAAAAACTAATCACAAAAAATTTGTTGCTGCCTGATCGGAAAAAAAATTGCCGGCTGTTCAAAAAAAACTTTTGCCGGCTGACCACAAAAAGTTTTTGTCGCCGGATAAAAAAAAGTTTTTACCGTCCATACACAAAAAGTTTTCGCTGCATAATCACAAAAAATTTTCAACGCTTGATTACCGAAAATTTTTGCCTCCCTATCACAAAAACTTTTTGCCATCTGATCAAAAAAGATATTCACCCCTTGCATACTGAAAATTTTACTGCCTGATAACATAAAATTTTCACCTCCAGATTACAAAAAGTTTTCGCTGCCTGTTCACAACAAATTTTAACAGCCTGATCACAAAAATTCTCCCGCCTGACCACATTAAGTTTTTGGCGCATGATCACAAAAAATTTTTACTGCCTGTTATTGAAAATTTTTGCCGCTTCATGACAGAAAAATTTTCGCCGCCTGATTAGAAAAAATTTTTGCCGCTTGGTCACTAAAAATTTTTACCGTGTGATCACAAAAAATTTTCAACGCTTGATTACTGAAAGTTTTTAAGGCCCAATCACAAAAAAATTATTGCTGCCTGATCGGAAAAAAGATTTGCCGCCTGAGCAAAAAAAACTTTTGCCGCCAGACCACAAAAATTTTTCGCCGCCTGATCACGAAAAATTTTCACCGGCTGATTACTGAAAAATTTCGCCGCCTGATCACACACAATTTTTGCTGCCTGATCATAAAAAATTGTTGCCGTCTGACCACAAAAAATTTTCACCACCAGATCACAGCCTCATCCCAGGCTTCCTGTTCAATTTTGCGGGCGAAATACTAAGCGTGCGGGGTTGCTTGGGGAGGCTAAGAGTGTTGCAGCAGGAGAGGCGAGAGCCTGGCACAAAATGACCGATATCTTGCAAATCTCGACCGATTTCTTACAAATCAAACAAACTGAACATTTTTGGCTGCCTCTTCCGAAAATTTTTATTCGTGGTTGTTTTGTCTGCTCGTTATGGATGATTCTGATGAATCTCGTCACAAAGAACCATCTGAAGGTAATTTTAATTTGTTTGTTTGTGTAAAATTATCCCAGGAGTGTGATTTGTTTTGTTGTCATTGTTTTGACCAGTGACCACCATGCCAGTAATGCGTACTTGAAGTGGGCATATTTGTATTTTTAAATCATGTGTCCTTTGCTTGCAGATGTAACATCGGCTGATAAAGAGCTTAACACTTCGTTTCAGCAACTTGAGGTTGAAGGTATTTTTAAATTTGGGCCGTATTTAATTATGTAAATAATAGTAGATGTTCATTTTATATATGGATATTAAAATACAGTCTGATCTCATGTGCCGACATTTGTATACATGACATTTATACAAAAACGACATCTATCTGAAATAATTATATCGAACTATTTTATTCACTGTTGAATGAAGCAATATTTCAGACTCTGATGATGTTACTCCAAGTCTCCAACCACACCACCATACTCCCCAGTAGACCACTCTTTTTATAAAATAATGAATAGAAGTCAGCCAGAGAAACAATGTTTGACACCAGAGTCCAAAGCTGCAGCTGTGTTGAGACCCAAACAATTTGGAGGCATGTGAAGTATTTTAATACTGTACAACTCACATTACTTAAATAAGTTTCAGAAATTATACTCCCATATTCATGCTATTGAAAGCATATATAATAACAAGATTAATTATTTGGTACTCTGATATGATACTTTGGTACTTTTTTCAGTAATATTGGACTCAAGATGCTCAAGCTAGCCATTTGCATATTTTTATTGAACAAAGCAAGAATTCATTGTATTCATTTTTTTAGCATATAACCTTTCCAGTTGCTAGTGCAGTACAAAGCAAGATATATTAATAACTGAGCTGAAAACCTTATTGAGTATGTGGAAGATCCGAATGCACAAATAGACAGTCATTGTTGATGGACTTGCTCAACATCAGATTTGAAGAAAAGAGATTAATCACCAGATAAATTAAAGCAGCCTTCCCAAACAGTATGAAGAAACGCATTATGATTGATCTTGAAGCCATGTATCCTTTGTAGAAATGAGAATTAATCTTGTTTCGGTTTTGTATTTATCTACATATTTTTAACTTTTATTCGTTACTGTTTCTAATCTCACCACGTGTTTTGAAATATTGTACTATATTGTGGAATCGCCATTTGTCCACAAGATCACATTGCACATATGTACTCTCCCCTGCATGTTATATTGTAGGACCTTGAGCATAATACTATTAGCCATGGGTATCTAATGGGTAACAGAATTAGCTTTATCATATATGAATATGTACAAAAATTTTGTTGTTAACATTCACCACAGAGTTATTTATATCAATTTTGTGTTTAGCCAAGAAATCCTGTGGCCTCCAAAGAACTCTTTAAGGAAGATGATAAGAACATTGTAATGATACGAGAACAAATAAAGGCGTTGGAACAATTATTGCTGAAAGTTGAAGAAAACATAGTCTCTGCCCTGAACGTTTTGATGAAAAAAGCGAGTTGGTCAATCCAACTATCTTTCGCACATAGTAGTTTCCCAGAGTGTACAGATTCATGAATGGGTTATTTGAAATTATTCAAAAGATGACCGATCTCTACCTCAGCTTAAAGATGAAGGCAATTTGCATTGTAGGCCATCTTGGATTCGTTTTCTGCCAGGCTGTTTGCATCTCCCAACTTCCCCAAGCACCCCCGAGCGCTTAGCTCGCGATAATCATTAAAGAGCCTAGGAACGAGGCTGGCCAGATCCCAAAAAATTTTGGAGCCCCAGCCCAAAAAATTTTGCTGCCTTATCACAATGAGTTTTTGCCACGTGATCAAAAAATTTTCACCGCCGGTTAGTGAAAATTATGCCCGCCTGACCACAAAAACTTTTTGCGGTTTGACCACAAAATTTTTTGCAACCTGATCACAAAAGATTTTGGCCTTTTTATTACCGAAAACGTTTGCCGCCTGATTGGAAAAAATTTTCGCATCCTTATCGCAGAAAATTTTCACAGCCTGATAACAAAAAATTTTGCCGCGTGACAGCAAAAAAATTTTCGCCGCATGATCACAAAACGTTTTCGCCGCATCATCACAAAAAAATTTTCCGCTACATCACTAAAAAGTCTCGCATGCTCAAAAAAATTTTTCATCGCTTCATTACTGAATTTTTTTTCCGCCTGATCACAAAAAGCTTTTGCCGCCCAGTGAAAAAAAATTTTTGAAGTCTGATCAAAAAAAAATTTTTTTTCGCAGACTGATCTCAAAAAATTTTCGCCGCCTGATCACAAAAAAATTTTGAAGCTTGATCAAAAAATTTTTTTTTCGTCGCCAGATCACAAAAAGTTTTAATTTTGTCGCTCGATCACAAAAAATTTTTGAAGCGTGATCAAAAAAATTTTTTATTCGTCACCTGACCACAAAAAATATTCGCCGCCTGATCAAAAAAAGTTTTTGAAGCCTGATCAAAAAAATTTTTTATTCGTCACCTGACCACAAAAATTTTTGTTGCCTGATCACAACAAAGTTTCGCTGCCTGGTCCCAAAAATTTTTTGACGCCGGATCACAAAAAATTTTGAAGCGTGATCAAAATAATATTCTTTTCATCGCCTGATAACAAAAAATTTTTGTCGCGTGATCACAGCAAATATTTGGCCGCCTGATGACCAAAAATTTTTGAAGCCTGAGTGGAGGGAAAAGAAAGATTCTGGAGCACATTTGCATAATTTTCAGGCGGTACTCAACAATTTCAGACAAAGTGTCTAGAATATATGCAAATTAGCATGAAATTTTCAAATCTGTGCAAAACATAATACTAATTTATACTAAGCACATTCAAACAGGCACAGACATGCCTAGACTTGTTCTTAAATCTTAAATTCTGATTGGTTTTGTGTATAAATAAATGGACTCAGAACAATCCATATTACGTGAAAAACTTTTGAAACATTTTGAATCAAAGGAACTTGTTAGATTTGATGGTAGACCTTACGCACAAAGTTATATCAAAAAAGCTAGTTATGAAACATTGGAACAAGTATATAAAGATTACCAAAGAAAACAATTATCACAAACAAATGAAATGTTAACAGATACGGTTGTTGGAAACTTTTCTGTATTTTTAGAATATCTTGAACTTGTGGATAGTTCTACAGAATTTGGAATCGAATTCATAGAATCAAAACCATTTTGTCAAGACATAAAATTAATTATGGAATACCTTACTCCTTTTATTCCTCCTATTGGAGTTCTTTCTGTAGGGCTCATTGTAGGTAAACATGTTATTAATAAGAAAATGAATAAGGGGAAACCCCGAGACCTGCAAAGACACCAAAACACGCCTGACGCATGAATAATAAATAAATAAATGAGTGATAAAATTACAAATAAACAAACTTGTAAAAATGGTGGGGTTTTGAATGAAATTTATAATAATACAAAACAGTTTAAACCTGCTGAAACAAACTCTATAAAAAATGCATTTAATATGATCATTGTTGGATCTACTTGTTGTGGTAAAACTTACTATCTTCTTAAATTATTGGAACAGGAACACTTGGGTTATTTTGATTACATTTTCCGAGTTTGTGCGACTTACGAATGTAATAGGACCTATCAAAATTGGTCTTATGAGAAAGATGAGGAAAGTAATGTTATAAGTTGTGAACAGGAATATGTGGAAGGATTTTTAAAACAAGTTGTTGATTTTTCCAAAGGAACAAATTCCTTAATTATTCTTGATGATTGTGCCTCAGGAGAATTTGTAAAAAATAGAACTTCAGAACTTGTCAAGCATGCCTTTTCTGCCCGACATTATGGTCTAAGCACGATTGTGATTACTAAGCCACTTACTTCTAGTATCAAATCTTATAGAGAAAATATTTCTAGACTTGTTTCATTTTATGACTCACAAAAAAGATATGAATACATTATTTGATGACTATTTTGATTTTGTGTCTAAAAAGGAAAAATGTGATATTTTAAAAAAGTTAAAAAATACCAAGTTTTCACAGTCGGCATTAATTTAATATACCCATATAATTATGAAATTGAATAAATTTAAAAAAGTTTCCATGTGTTACCCGATCTCAAATTACACATGGAAACCAAAATTAATATATAATTATTCCGTTACAAGTCTTGAAATAAGTTTAGAAGTATACATTTTCAATGACTTTGTTTTTGAAATTAATCAGACCATCGCTACCTACGAATATCTCACACAACACATTTGCTGACGTCGCTTTTTTGACAATTTCAAGAAGAATTCCGTTTTGAGTTATAATTTTCTTTCCGGATCCAACAAAAATTTTTTCACGTATCGTTCTAAGATCAATGACTAAAGCAAGTTTATCCTTAAAGATTTTTCTTACAGTCATGTACTGTCGTAGTTTTCAAAGAATCTTTTTGGTACTGGGTATAAGTCTTTTTTCTTTATACCTGGACTATAAACACAATTTGGAACTCCTTTAATTGTAATTTTAACAGATTCAATATTAGGGTATAAGTATTCATCACTATCTGTTATAGTTTTATTTTTAAATAACATGACAACAGCACTCATACTTTTTCTAGGAGTGTTTACGGGTTCATTAATTAAGGTGCTTGCTTTATCCCATTCTTCTGTTTTTATCAAGGTAGCGTGTTCAAAACTCAGGCTTCTCCCAACATCATGTCCTGAAACGGCTTGACTTGCTAAAGTTTCATTTTCAATAGTTTCATATTCCAATTCAATATTTTCCAAAGTATAACATTCAACACTTTCCCCCAATTGGGCTAACATGATATCCTAAGCCTTTGGTAATGTAATCTTAAACTTGAAATTATCACCCATGGAGAAAAAAAAAATATAGACCATGATCAGCTACAATTTTTTCAAGTTAATATTTTGTTTTGTTCCATGAACAAATGCCTTCAAACCATCTGACACTTTTTGAGCATTTTCAGCCTTTGCGGCATCATCAGAACTGGAAATCAATTTCCTTGCGTTCTCATTACCAATTCCATAATCTAGAATTTCATCTCGAACGTGTTCAGGCAGCCATAGATCTTTGTAAACTTCAAATTCACTTTGTCCATTATTATTGTAAACATTTTCACTTCCAATACTTACAGTTAATTTTTCCACAAGCAGTTTTCCAAGATTATTTAAGAGCCATGATTTATCATTTTTATTCTTAAAATCAAATTTCAAATTCAAACTGCCAGGAACCAGACAAGTGTCAGGTTTCAAGTTCGGAATATATTCACATAAATATCTTTTGCAGGATTTGCCTTGTTTGGATTAAAAGTAATATTATGTTTTGTTCTAATACCTTTGATGTGAGATATCTTTAGTTTTCAAAAACCAGAAATTAAAGTGTCCATTTATTTAATAACTTTTTTAAAAATTTTTTTGCTTCCTTGCTTTGCACTGTTTTTATACATGTCATATACAAACCATGTAAATGTCAATGCTAATATCCATGAATTATTTGAGAGGAAACTTAATCCTTTTGACCCCCATTCTAAAACTGTACCCAAAACACCTAAAATCAAATTTCCAATGGCTCCAAATTCTTTTTCCAATTTTAATTAAGGTTTTTCCAAAAGTACCCACTGCCTGAGATCCTTTTTGAATCACATTTCTACCTTCAATAATAATGGATGTTATGATTCCTCCTATTGCTATGGCGACATCACTTAAAGCAACCATATTTTTCTTGGACGATTCTTTAAACTTGTTAAATCGTTCAAGATCCAGAGTTTGATTATGTTTTGTTTCCTCATTACTTCTTTGACATATTGGTCTGTTTACAGCTTCTCTTAGACCGATAACTCTTACTTCTAATTCAACAATTTCTTCAGTATTTTCTGCTTTGTCTCTTTAATCTATGGTTTCATTAAGTTTTTATTGAAAATGATTGCCTTGTTTTTGTAGAGCACCATCATCTCCAAGACAACCTGTGGTGTTTTCTGTAGGTTTTAATACACCTTGAAGTTCTCCGTTTTCTTGAGGAATTAATTCAGAAATATAAGACATGTTGGCAGTTGCGTCTACAAAACTACCTTCATCAATAATACTTTGATAATTTATCGTTTCTATTTCATGTTTGAATTGCTTTATCGCTTCTAGAATAGATTCATACTTTACATTATCATTATAAGTAAGGTTATTTTTCTTTCTTCTTAAAACAATTTGGGGTTTTCCCCTTTCATTATTCTCAAGTAAAGGTCTATAGGTTATATGATTTTTTGAGATTGTGCCAATATTAAGCCTAAACTCCATTTCTTTAACTGTGTTTAGAAATCTAAAATCATGATTCGGTAACCTTATAAAATTTTCAACTGCCCTAGTAGCCTGATTTTCTGGTCTTTTGATACCTTTCAAATCAACGTCCAAATCCTCCAAATTAGGATTGATAAATGACGTTTCTTGTGTGACGTCATTGTCAAGCAAAGATTCCTCAAATTCTTGATCTTTTTCTTCCGGTAGTAAAGGCATTTTTTCTAAGTCTAAGTCACTCAATTCATTTTTTTCCATTTATTTCATAATAAAGTCAACGATCTCCCAAGTTTTTTATTACAGATTTTTTAACCCAAGAATTATGTTTATTGTCATAACCTAACCATTTTACCAAAGCCATGTTTACTTTTGTTTTTAAGACTGTCTCAACTCTGTAGATGTCATCTTGTTTGTTTACAGGGCTCAGTTCTTGCTCATAAATTTTTCCAAGAATAGGTTCATTGTCTGTCATGTCTTCAATTTCATAAGTGGTACGATCATCTCTGAAAATCCTACTGATTTTGAAGATATCTTCTGTAAAGTTGGATTCATAACCTTTCCCTAAAATATTCTTGTATTTCCTCACAAGAACTCTTTCTCCTATTTTGTATTTGGGTAAAGGGTATTCCCCTGTCCAATGACCATATAAGGCATTCCAAGCTTGACGTTCATTCTTTTCGTTGACGTCATCAGGTTTCATCAGAAAGGTGCTGTGTTTTGTATGATTGTAATTATAAACAAATTCATCTAAAATGTCTATCCATTGATAGGTTTCTTTCTGAATAAAAATTTTTCCGCATCATAGACTTCAAAGTCCAGTTAAATTTTTCAACAACCGCCACCTTCTTATCAGTCTTTGTGGAAAAGTATTCTATTCCAGAACTTTCCAATAATTTTTTTTATGCGTACATTGTAAAATTCTTTACCTTCATCAAATTGAACTTATCAGGAAATTTTTTAAACCTATTCTTAAACTGTTCTAATAGTTTTTCTACAGCTTCAGTCATATTCTCTGTGCCTTTATTATGAACAGGAGTGGCAAAAGCAAATCTGGATAAAATTTCTATACCTGTTAGAATCCAATTATAACTTTGATTTTTGTATCGAAGTTTACTCATGTCAACAAGATCTAATTGAATTTGTTTTCCTAACTCATTCACATATGTTTGTTGTGTTTTATGTTTCTTGACAATACGTTTGTACCGTGTATAAGTATCTTGAGTTTTGATCCAATCTCTAACTTGTTTTTTGGTCACATAAATATCATTTTCAACGGCTTTTTTTATAAAGTTTTTCAATAGACCTATACCCAGTTTTTGGATTGTAGTATTGGTTCCTAAGTTCCTGTTCTTTTTTAGAATTGTTTTCATCCATTTTATTTTATGTAAATTTCTAATAAAACAGATCCAATATTATTATTTTCTCCAGGTCCTTGTGTGACATCAAAAGTAAATTTATTCCAATTTCCATTGTAAATTGGCACCTCAGACTCAATTTCTTTGGAATGAGAAACAGACCCACTGAGTGATTGAGTTATTGTAATGGGTAGAGTTACAAAAACTGTGCTTCTTTCTCCTTCTGTATCAAAATTCAAAGACTTATTTACAGCATCAGAATAAACACTGACATATCTTAGTCCATTGTTAATGTCACACTCTTTTTCAGACTCGGTCCACGTGTTTTTGGGTACTTGTTTATTAGTACTGAATCCAAGTAGTGTTCCAAAGTTTTTTAGGTATAAATTTTCTTCTTTACTGTATATTTTGGTCCTGTCTGTGTAGGGAAGTTTTTCAAGTTCAATTTTATACTTGGTTAGTTATTTCGTAATGTCATTAAACGTTAGGTATCCAACCGGAAGTAAAAGTGTGGCATCGTCTTTACTGATAAAGTTATTTTTTCAAGGAATGACGTTTTTGTAATTCCAGAATATTGAAGCCGACTTGAGAAACAGCCTAGAGTCTGATGCTGTTTCTCTTCTCTTGTCACTATATAGCTCTTTATGATTATTGTTAATAATCACAGAAGGTTTGTCCATTTATTTTATAGTAATCCGGAAAAATCTTTGATTTTTACCTAAAATAAATAGTTGATGAATTCTATAAGGCTGTGTATGGCAAAAATTATGAAAAAGCTATGAATATTCATAACAATCAAGTACAAAAATTAAAAAAGGAGTTTGTTGAAAAATATCCAAATGCTGATCTAAGCAAGTTTGAATTTACTGTCATTGTTGATCCGGATGATTCGTCATTTAATACTAGAATAGACAAGCTATTTGTGAATCTTATGCTACAGACATCACTTCAAAAACATGTCAAGACAAGTATTCTTATGCTTTGTATTGGACTCCTAGAATTTGGAATAATAGAGAAACAATCACTGGTTTAAAACTTGTGGATAATAAAGTGGACTTTGAAAAATTTGACGTTTACGTGAACGAAAACGATAGTTTTAAATGTCATCTTGAGCCGCTTGAAATTAAATAGGGAAACCCCAGCAACGCCATTAGGCATGACGTCACCAAGTCAGAATTTAATATTCTTGAAGATCCTTATTTTACAAGTTTAGTTGCTGCTTATGTGTTGTCCTACAAATCTGGAATTTCTTTAGAACACGTCAAAAGTAAGAACCAACCTAAAGTGATTTCAAGTATTGTCAAGTACTATGTTTATTATCATATGAAGAGGTTCTTGAGATATCCAAACAAGCTTAAGACCTATGTCAACAAAAATGACCTAAAGGTTATTCAACAACATATTCCTACTCAAAAAGCGTGGAAATATAAACTACAACACACGGGAGAAGCAATATCTAGATTCTTAGAAAAGCACGATAAATCAAAAATCAAAAAATATCATTATGTATTTCCAAGAAATTATCGGTCTATGAGGATTTTAGGAATTGGATATGAATACTTGGATAAAGTTATTCCAAAGTCAGAAACAGAAGATTGGAAATCATTTATAAAACTAACAAGTGATGGACTTACACAAACAGGACAAAAATTATTACAACAAGCTATGAAAAGTTATGTATACTGTATACTTAGATCTCAGGCAAAAACTAGATGGTCTATTGTAAACAAAGGCGCAAAAAGTTCCCAGACTCAAGAAGTTTTCCATAAACTTGTTCAAGACACAATAGTTCAAGCTGATCCTACTGTCATGATAAGTAATATGAGACAAGTTATTCAGGACACAACACTGGGAGCCCACCTCTGATTTATGTTTTATATTTTTAATTCGTACTGTAGAGCTTTACATATTGTAAAATAAATACTGTTTTGAAGACAGCAAATATGGAGCGAATTTATAAAAATAATTGAATGGCAAATTGACAACGACATGAACTTGGGCTGAAACCTGAATAAGCAGGCAATAATATCAGTGCAGCCTAAATTGCCTGGCTGGAAACGGGCCGGCGGGCCAGCAGCGGGCGCAAATGTGAGGGATTAGAAGTAAGTATTATAGTAAAGGGATGAAACTTCGGCGGAAGGCAGAAGTATCAGTTCTTTCCCAGCGTGTATAGGGAAATCTATGTAAGAGAATTATGGTGTTAAAGAGTACTAAAAGATCACTTAAAGGCTTTTCCTTCAAAACAGCTGGGTAAAGGTCTCAACGTCATCCGTCACGAGACTCAAAAAGGTATAAATTTACGATCGATCGATCCTCATATGTGTTCCATAGATTGCGGTGGCACTGTTGTCGTCTTTGCTCTCACGAATGGGGTCCGATTGTCCTCCGAAGCATGTTCGGACGTCAGTCGGTGTTTTATTTGCCAATTAAATCTAAATCCTATCCCAGTGTTCCAATCCTATTGAAATTTTCCTGCTCGCGATGTAACTCATGTACGGGCATTTTTTTATTAATTATTTGTGTATTGGTCATATTTTCGCTGTCTGTATGTATGCACCGTGTTGGTCAAAGGTATACTGACTAATGTTATAAATCACGTATATAACATTTTATTCTTTGTACAAAACATGTCATTTTATATGATCTGTGACTACTGCTAAATATGTGTTGCCTCAAACATATTTTCCTTTATCAAGTTTTTTTCCTGTAATAGGAGTGACCGTGATATGGCTGATATCTTCGATCATGAGCAAAAAAAGTGTTTGATCTTGCTGTGGAAGGATATAATATTTTTTTGGTGGTTCAAGTAGCACAGGAAAGTCATTTACTGTTAAAAAACTAGTGTATTATCTTGTAGCAACAAAGAATATTGCTGTTACTCGAACAACTGGCATTGCATGTCAACTTTATGAAAATGCTACCACCTTACATGCATTTGCTGGCACTTTGAATTCTCGCATGAGTGTAGATGAGCTAATATTATCTATGAATAGTCGAGAAACTTGCTTAGCACAGTGGAAAAGCACTGATATATTGATTATCGACGAAGTATCTCAGCTCAGCAGAATGACATTTGAAGTACTTAATCAGTTGGGACAAACAACAAGAGAGAATTGCCAACCTTTTGGGGGAATTCAAATTACTGCGGATTTAGAAATGGCGTCGCAGCGCTCACATTTGCGCGACAGGTTTCATTAATTGAATTAGGGCGTAACTAATAGCAAATGATATTGTTGCTAAGTGATTATGTACGCCGCGCACTTTTCAAAACTATTTGTATTGTACATGTAAGTATGTGGACTCTAAGTAGTAAAGGACGAAGCTATATAAGTGGAAAACCTTTGTCTAAAGATTTAAGGTCTGCCATAGTCGATAGAATAATAAACGAAGGTGGAGATCCTTTAACCGGCAAATTCAACGGCACCTACTCCGGTGTAGCTCGAACCGCCAGAGTCGACCATGTAACAGTCGCAAAAAGATGGAAACAGTTTTGCACTGACAAACTCTTTCCCCCCCAAAAAAATGCCCAAAGAAGGCCGAGCCATCTTTCATATGGAGATTTGTGTCTGATAGAAGCGTTGAAGCGCGAGAAACCATTAATTTCGTACGACAAAATTTTGGAAAAGCTATACGAATTTGGTGATTTGCCTTGTGGCACAGTTTCCAAAGGCGCTCTTTCGAATGCAGTGAGACGGCAACTGCCTAGTGGAGGGTTCACATTGAAGAAAATAGGGGCGTTGCACAAGAACGTTTTACAGCTCAGAACATGGCCTACACTCAACTGTATCTAAATTACCGGTACGAGAAAGATCCATACAAAATAAAATTTTTCCATGAATGTGGAATCAAGCTGCATTCCGCATCGAATCGCCAGTATGGGCATGCACTAAGCGGCGAGCGAGCGCTAGAAATAGAAGGATACGCGGATACAGCCAACGTAACAGTCAACTTGATGGCTTCTCTAGCTGGAGTATGCTATGTCAACACTGTTGACGGTCCTGCCAACACTATAGATTTCCTAGAATTCTTTGGAGAAGCTTACAACTCCCTAGATCCAACAACACAGCAGCCTTGTCTTAAAGCCGAAGATATTATTGTTATGGACAATGCGCCTGCACATCACAATGAATGTGGTCGAATACTCAGTGAATTCCTGGAAGATTTAGGAATCGAATTAGTATACATGCCTGCGTATTGGCCTGATTTCAATCCGGCAGAATATGTCTTTGGCAAACTTCGAACCCTAATGAAGTATCAGTTCAAAGAAACAACAGAACGAAATGAGAAGGATTTTCTTTATCTGGCCATTGGACACATTTTGCCCAGTGACATGGCAGGATTTTACAAAGTAACCGGCTATCTAAATGTTTGAATGTTTTCAAGCGTTGTTTTCGTGTTCATCTAGCGTTTCCTTTTACCTTGAATAATAAAGAGTAAACTACAGTCCGTACCATTAAAAAGTACGTTGGACCCTTTGACATTGAAATGGGCATAGCATGTTTACCTGTCAAACTGTCGTGCATTTTCACTCTTTACTTGTATTGATATGTAATCGTAAATACTGCTGAAAACACAACTCTATTTTTATATTTTGGGTTTTAATATTGTATTAAGTACTTCACAACTCTGTATGAATTACTAGAAAAGAAATAAAGCCTAGAGAATAAACTACATTCTTAAGTCCAATTAGTCGTAAACTCCGTAAATAACAAAACAGAAATGGCGAACTATTATGCAGCTGAAATACATACAACGATAAGACTTGAAGTAATTGTATTTTTACTGTAAATAAATATATACAGTAGGTATTAAATGTAGCGAATAGCATGCTTACTCCAAAAACAAAACACGCATGAGTTTATCACGAATATGAATATTTATGACGTGCTGTTTATCAGCTTCTTTTGTTCAATTTTGCCTCTGTAGCAAATCCAACTCAACTATAATTCAGTTACATAATAACACATACAAATTGTACTTGACTCACTTGTTTATATTTCTTAAACAAAGCAATGCGTTTGCGGCTGCATTTGTTGCATCTTTATTGTAGCCACAGGCATCGTGACTAGTGGCTTTGTGGTCAGTTGGTATTTCGATTTCGCCAAACGGACTTCCTCTGTCGCATTCCCCTTGTGTCCTATTTTCAGCATGTTGCAGTTCGATTACCAGCATAAAATCTCGTTCTTGTTGCGCATCTGCAAACGTCGAAGAGCAGTATCCGGCTGGAAATAGTTCTCTCGATCGACTGCGTGTAGACGGAAAACGTATAGAAAATTCATCCACAAGCAGTTGTCTTTGTGGTAACACACGACTTCCACAGCCTGCTAATGGCGCGTTTTCATCGTCGTCAGGATCGTAATTCAAAGGCAAAGTTTCTAGATTAATTCCTTGATCAACTCACAAAGTATCACGGAGCAATGGTAAAACATTATCTTGGGTTGGTAAAACGCCTTTTAAATTTTCTGCCAGGCATACAATATCTTGATTCAAAAGGGCCCAATTTCTATAACCTCTAGTAAGGTATCGCTGTGGGAATTCCTTAATAATTATGTCCTCTATACACTTCGTGCTAGTATTAGTTACCTTTTCAATTACCATTTTAGTATGTTCTGTCTGGGCTTGCGCCTTAGATAATTTCGAAGTAAGACTTTTGATGTTTCTTTCCTTGCGTGTTCTATCAGCTTTTTCTTCAGGATGTTTAGCAAGGATTCCAGAAGAGAAGGCTGATTTACATGGACTGAAAGTACAATTTCTCCGCGTGTGTCCCATTTTCGGATGACATTGTCCACATGTTGATAAAGGTCCATGATTTTGCCTACAAGCTAGCCTTAATTTGCTGTCAAATTCTTTCATTTCTGCGCGATTTACATCGATTTCGTCATTAATTTTACCAAGTTCCTTGTTTTGCTTTTTCATGTATCTGTCTATAGGCAGCTTAACGGGGCTTTGTTGCTCTGTTCGTTTTTAGAACGACCAATCGTGTGATTCAGATGTTCTTGTCGATGCGGAAATGGATGTGGAAATTTTGCTGTTTGTATTGGCAGCTGTATGAAACGACAGTAGTTATATATGCACCGATTGTCCCTCATTTTTTCGAACAAGGACGCGGGATAACCAAATGGCGCGATTTATCCTTGAACAGACTTTTTCTTTTATAAAATGCGCTGACATAGCAACTTTAT
>JAOBYK010746440.1:0-27703 GCA_025434845.1 Phenganax subtilis
AATCAATACTCTATGTGAGCTAAATACAGCACGATATCTTAAACAGTGCCTGGACAAGAGACAATGCTGCTCTAATCAATACTAATCAATACTCTATGTGAGCTAAATACAGCATGATATCTTAAACAGTGCCTGGACAAGAGACAATGCTGCTCTAATCTTTATGGCTTCCAAAGAGTATGGCTACAGTCCCTCATTTGTATCAAACATTCTGCCACCTTCTGCATACCAGACCTTCCAACTCTATGCATTTGCATGCGACACATGCATAGACACTCTTGTCATGCAAAAGCAAAAAAATAAGCAAGTTAGCTTTTCATTTTTATGCTTCTCAGTGCAAGCAAATTTATATAAAATAACTATAATCTTATCATGATCTTTCTCTACCTTTAGAATTTTGTCAATCTTCTCTGAAAATGCAAGAAAAGGCATTTCAGAGACTTCACTTTTAAAAATTGGGGGGGAGATGTCCCCATTTTCCCAAAGGTCAGTGCTTGCCATAGGAGGTGGGGGAGCATATAGCACTCATTATACTGAGTATAGTCTCATACAAGGGGGGGCCTATCATAGTCAGTAATTGTGTTCATAACTTACATAATATTTTTCGTGCACTTATGCATTTATATAAACAACACTACCACTAAATCACATAGACACTAGCATCTCCGTATTTTTATTACCGTACCTTTCCTCTTGTTTGTTGCGAGTAAATGGCTAGCGAAATTCTCAAGCGAACACATCTATTGTAAAAAAAGAAAATAAGTACAAAAAAAAAGCCAGCTTCAATATTTTATGCCGCACAAACCTTTCTTCGCGAGCCGAACTTCTCAAAGAAACAAAAAGCAATTTATTGAACAGTTCTTCCATGATTTATTTTCAAAAATGGCGCTCACTTTTCTCTCGAGCCTGTTGCATGTCAGCGTCCATCGGCATCGTGTTCGTTACTGTCTAGCGCTCACTGAAATGTTTTTAAGGAATGCTCAAAGTTGAACAAATTGATGAATTTTATCTATAATAAATACCCGAACTGCTCTTTTGTATGGCTTCTAAAGAAGACGTGGCCTTTAAGTGGGGATGTAAACTCTCGGAACACGAGGAGATCGCAAATCTAAGACGACGAAGGTCGTCAAAATCTGTGACCAAGTACTCGTAAGTGATCAAATTTCATATGAAGCCCCCCTTTCGTGCAATAAATTTTAACACAAGCGAAGCAATTATCTGAAAACGAAACCACTACAGTATTTTTGGTACAGTATGACATTGTGGTGCAACAGTGGTGACTAGGGGGTAGTGTACAGGTCAGGGTTGAGTGATGGATGTGGGTGCAGAGCAAGAGAGGGAAAAGTAGACGGAGTTCCTGAGTAGCAAATTGTAAATTAAGCATGCTATTTTCTATTGAAGATCATGTTATGTTGATAAACAGTTAATATCAATTGGAGATGATGTCATTATTGATATGGATGATGAGCAGGAAGCTGTAGGTCAAATAAAAGAATTGTTCAATGATTCTACTCAAGAGGAGCCTTATAGGGCTCTTGTTCATTGGTATTTTAAGAAACATGAATTATCTACTGCAGTTAAGGAAAAAATTGGTCATTGTTTGTCAGAAGAATATGAATTATTCTGGCCTGTAGATGATGACAAAAATTTGCGAGGGTGTGTTGAAGAAATTGATGCAGAGACAATTCGCGAGAGATGTCAGGTGATACATTTGCAACAAACTCGAAGAAATTTCAAAATATTTTCTCAGTATGTTGTTCGTTTTGGGTTTACAATTGACCACAAGGTAGTTTCAGGAAACGATCTTTCGGATTACCTTTCAAAGTATGGTACCAGGCAATTAAGGACATCTGTTAAAGATGAGGCTAAATCATATAAAACATTGAAAGCAAACCAAGGTATACAATGGTATGGACTATTTGAATCGAAACACTAAAATTTCTTATTTATGGTATAATAAATGTTTCAGCTCAAAAAAACACCACTTCTGCAAGGACTACCAAAAAACGCAAAGCAAGTAAGAGCATTCCTGATGAAAGTGAAGTTCACCACAAGTTCAAGAGATGTTTAGCAAACTCAAGAAAACACACCCAGTTTGGTAAGCTGAGCTGTTTTGTGACATATCTTGCGTGATAGCTACATGACGGTGCGAGCAAGAATTGCACTTAGACAGAACCCTTTCACAGGTCATCGAAATGCATTTTGATACCCTTATATTATATCAATAGATACAACTGAGGTCTTAGACCTTGTGCAAAATAAGATACTTGAAAATGGTGATAATTATGATGATGATGGTAGTGACTCTGAAGCTTCATCTTGTGTCAGCAGTGTGAACGAGGAACAGAATCTCGTCAATGGTGAAGGAAAATCTAACAGCAAGGCCACACCTAGACAAACAGGTCATCCAAAAGCTAAGTTAGAGAAAAAAGAAATAGAGTTACAGTACACTAATAAATGGATAAAGCTGTAAAAGTAATAGGAGCAACCCCAAGGTTGAATACTTGATGTTTACCTGCTAACGATAATCAAAAACCTCTAGTTTCTTCTGACCATGAAAGTTTCACCGAAATTTTTTTGTTTTCCAGGAAATCATGTATTCAACCAAGATGACAAAGAATTACCTCGAGAGTGCATTGAGCATGAAGAACTTGAAAAAGAAGATAAGATCAGCAAAGTTAGAAAAACAAAAAAGAAAAAAAATGGCACTGCCAAGAATGGACTAAAAAAGAAAGCGAATACTTCGGTGAAGACCCTACAAAAAGGTAGATATTTGCAGAAATATGAACATAGCAATTAATAGCCATATATCCTGGAATATTATCTAAATTTAAAACTTTACTTTTGTTCCATAACAAAGGCAAGCCAAAAACTGAAAAGAAAGATAGGTCACGAACGAAGAAAGCAATGAGTGTTGATACTAAAGTTAAAAACAAGAAAAAGAGAGTTGAGCTCGTGCAAAAGCTTGATAGCGCTGATGAATACGATTTTATACCATCAAGTGAAGAGGAACGTGAAGAAGAAACTGAATATGAAGAAGAGACAATTGAAAGCGATGAAGTAGCATCAGACGAAGATGGTACGTTGAACTGTAGATTACCCGACGATTCAAAGGTGAAGCAGAAACAAATATAGCACTCAGTTAAGTTGAAATAACCCATGTCGGTACCCCCCACAACTTCACTAATACCCCCATTCGTACATTGTAATGTAGTAAATAATGGTTTGTTCATTTGTCCATATCTTGTTAGCATTCTCCACACCGGTGAAATTAAAAAAATCTACTAGGACCTCATGTCCTGCTCTCAAGAAAAGTACCACCAAGAAAATCTCCACGAAGCAACAACGATCAGATTCTACAACAAGGAAGAGTGTTCCTCCGAAAACTCCGAAATCACGAAGAAAAGGGCGATTGTCCTTTGCTACTCCATGCATTCCTGTGAGAGGGCAGAGATGTAAAACACCCGTGACGCCGCTGGAAAAAGCAAGGGCAAGGTAGGAATTGTGACACTAATATTGTCCGACATTACAAATCATGATCCTCTGTTAACATGAAAATTTATTTATCAAATCAAAACTTGTTGATTTTTCAGCCTGCACGTTTCTGCGATACCTGGATCTTTACCCTGTCGAGAGCAACAGTTTGATGATATTTGTTCTTTTATTGAAGGAAAACTGTCTGATGATACTGGAGGGTAATGAATACATTTGAAAAATTTTGTTAGGAATTTAGTTTCCATCTTTTCGAACTTCGCATGCTTACAATCACAGCTCGTTATTTATTCACCGCCTTACCTGATGCGGTCGTTACTTTTTCCTTTGTTTGTATGGTCAATTGAAATACCAACTGGCAACAAGATTCTTTCAATGTCTCGTTGACGTTATGACTGCTTATTTCACTTGAAAATCTCTGTAATACTTCAGATGTATGTACATATCTGGTGTGCCTGGCACTGGAAAGACTGCGACCGTTCACGAAGTTATTCGCTATCTAGAGGCAATGAAAGAAAATGAAAAAGTGGAAGATTTTCAATTTTATGAAATTAACGGCATGAAAGTAACTCAACCCAACCAAGTTTATGTTACATTTTACAAGGTAGAGTTTAGTGTAGTAAAATTAACTGTAATTATCACCAAGTTTTCGCAAGCAAAACTGTATTCTTTCTTATATTGTTTTTAGTTTCTGACAGGAGAAAAAGTTACAGCTGATCACGCATCTTCATTACTGGACAAATATTTTAATAATTCTGCTAAAAGAAAGGAACATATTGTTCTGTTAGTGGATGAGGTATAATTCTTCGGATCTGAAAGAAACTGCAATTAAGTTGTGAGGCGAACAGCTACGTTGGCATTCGCTTTCTTAGGTGCACTAGATCGTCTTTGAAGCTTTTGAAGATAAACTTGTTCAGTGTAAATGTACAATATAGACAATGTACAGCAGAGTGCCTTCATGACGAAAGTCTTGGACGAGCGAGGCCGTATTGTACCAACTAAAAGTGTTCAAATCAACTATTCTTATAAGATATAATACAGTACTCAACAAAAGAGTGACGTTATCACTATATTGCAAAAATATCTTTTTCATACATTTTTTTTGTACATCATGTAGCTTGATCAACTCTGGACTAGAAAACAAGATGTGATGTATCATTTATTCGATTGGCCAACACGACGTCATTCAAAACTCATTGTGATTGCCATTGCAAATACGATGGACCTCCCTGAGAGAATGATGATCAACAGAGTTTCAAGTCGATTGGTAAGAAAATTCAAACCAACTCTACGGCACTTTACGGTATCTTAGCAGTCAACGCTGAATACAATATTCACCGTAGCCATTTTTAAAATAAAAGCAAAGTGGGCAATCTGCTTCTCTAGTACTTTTTCATCACGTTTTCTTGTAATTTTTGTAAGTTTTCACAATTTTTTAGGGTCTGACGCGAATGACTTTTCAACCTTACACTTTTTCTCAACTCCAAGAAATTGTGACGTCGAGAATCAAAGAACTTGATGCCTTTGAACCAGACGCTGTGCAACTTGTAGCGAGAAAGGTGGAACTAATATAGTTGCAGTTCGATATACCAATAATCATTCATGAAAAAAATTTAAAAACAAATCATGCTCGATTAGGTTGCTGCTCTATCTGGCGACGCTAGGAGATGTCTGGATATTTGTCGTCGGGCTGTTGAAATTGCGGAACAAGAAGCCATAAATTCCAGAACAGTTCAAGAACTGGTTGGCATGTCGCATGTCGAGAAAGCTTTAAATGAAATGTTTTCATCCCCAAAAATAATCGCCATGAAGTAAGACATATACCTCAGTTGTGCTTTGGTAATGAAACTTTTAATGCAATAAGTATTCACGCTACGTGCGATCTCATTAGATGTGTTACAAGATATTATGCCCCTGTCGTTTCCCGATCTCAATGCCTCACGGGAAGATTGCGAACAAACTGTTACAGAGCGAGCAGTTACGAAAATGACCAATAAAAAGAGAGATTTTGCTAGCAGTCAAACAAACTAACATAATTATGACTTGTCCATTAGGCAATATACTAAAGGCCTTGATTCGACAGGAATGATAACTCCTTTAGATACTTCTGTTCAAATTTTCTATATTTTCAATGCAAATTCATTTACTATTTTCAGAAATTTGTCCAGAATGGAAGGATTTATGTTGAAGTCTGTTTTAGCAGAATTCAGAAGATCGGGTCTGGAGGAAGCATTGTTTTCTGGAGTAAGCTATGCACAATTTTTCGTATACGGCCGATGAAGGGGAAGTCTTCTTTTTCGAGCCTATATGCAATTATGTAGACTTACTAACAGAACTACTGGATAGTTCTTCAACAAAGTTGTTTCGCTCGGTAACTTCGTTCAGTCATACCCAACAGAAGCAAATCGCATTGAAATTCGCGTGTGTAAACGAATTTTCACATTTACGAAGACATGCTTCTGTTCTAGGTTTATTCTCAACTGGTAGCGTTGTGTCGAATTGAAGGTATTTTAACACAGTAACTGAATACTTAAGGTTATACAAGCGTTATAATTCGACTTATATACTAGGCATCGTATTCCTGATTTTATTTGATCTTAGGGTTTCAACGTTCAAACGTTTCCAGCCCTTGCTTCTAGCAGAATTATTTCACCACGGTTTTACGTATAGTAGCCTCACCGTGATTGGCTAAAAAATCACTAGCCAGTCACGGCAGGGTTTGAACCACTAACACTCTGACCACCGAGCTACGTGGCCGGGCGCTCTGTTTGTTTGTTTGTTCGTTGAAATATTTACCTGAGTATATCTATCTAACAACTTGATGCAAGCTTTTGTCTTTGTTGTTCTATTAGGACTGTCTGCGCCAAGTTCATCTCTTGCGGCGAGCATCTGCAGCCGGTTGGGAGCGATGAGACTACTGCTGGTTGATCCTGGAAAATGTGATATCCAGCAACGAGTACGATTGAACGTCAATAAGGACGATATTTTATTTGCATTAAAGACAGCGACTAAAGAAACTGTAGGAAAAAACAAAGGGAAAAGTAGATAATATAGCAGCGTTACAAAAGGGCCAAGCTCAAAGCTATCAATAGTAAACAGATTGGACTGCTATAATTGAAAAACTTATGCTGCAGGCGTGATATCACCTAAACTATAAAGTTATTTTCCAATTTAGAAAACTCTCAGATGCTTTACAAAAATAGGTACGGACAGAAAAATATTTCTTGTTTTAAATTTATTATATTTGCGACCAGAGCTAAGAAGAGAATAAGAAAACTTTTCTGTCCGTTTTGTGATAACGCAAAATACTGTTTGCACAAAACATCAATGCTGAAAATGAAAATATGAACGAAAAGTGGTTTATAAGTAATTTGTAATATTTATTTTTATTTATATTAAACTTTCATAATCAGCGTATTGTGGATTCTTGACGGTCAGTATGTCGAGAAAGATTTCGTAAGATATTTTACCTTTGCACCAGTTTTCCACAAAAATGTATTTTATGAATGGTAGGCTTTCTGCTGTCGAGGTGAGCGGCAGCTTTACTTCACCAAATAATAGAGCATGGAAAATAAATGTTCATGCATTTCAATCTGGAAAATATAGAATGTATACATCGTCGATATTAGTTGCATGAGTTTGTTCTACATTATTCATTTTGACAAAATTTTGGATAGAAAGTTTCGTCTATAAAAGTTAAATACTATTATGAAGTGCATGCATGGAGTTGAACTCTATATCTATACTACAAATACTCTTCTGTATTTGAAGAAGTCACTCGTACACATGCATAATCGCCTGGGTAGCTGGGCGGTTCAAATTATCCTCTTCTCCGTAGCCAGTCCCCCTCTCCCACCTTGAAATTACTACCTTAGGTTATCCAACACTGCCGCGAGCTTCACAAGACAATTTTTCAGACTACTACATCAACAAAAGTCCACCAAGAAAATAAACATCTTTGGCTACAAGTACTTACGCCAAAAACGTTCAAATGAATGTCAGTCACGTTTAAAACAGCAATTATGTTGGCAGAAAAGTTGAGCAAACAAGGCACCTTTAGTTTCCAATAATCTACCTACGCGGGGTTTATTCGTTTTTGCATTGCTTGCCGCGAGTGCACGCTAACATGCATCGATAGTGACAGTTTTGTGGTTGTTGCAAAAGGGCAAAATTTCATATCCACGAGATGTTGACTCGACACAATTGCGTGAAAATCAGCTGCTACTTCACTGTACATATCTAAAGTGCAACGTAGTTTTTTGATCTACGTGAAAAGAATAAAAGCACACACGGCCAAGCAATTCACCAACCAAACTTGTGAGTGTAATTACATTAAAACATGAAGACTATGGTGTTTATTTTGTTGGCGGGTCTTTGCGCTTACCTAAGTGCTGACTAGAATTTCGAGTTTGAGAATGAGTTTCCCGCGGAAATAACGAATGAAAAAGACGAAGATGCAAGGTCGATTCTCCTGAAAATTTTGAACGCTGCTCGAGCAACCGTCATTCAACCGTCAAATGTAGTCCCCGTTTTCTTAAATAAAAGCTGAGAAGTGTTTTATCGCGCTGTATTACAGACTCTAGAACCGTCTACTCGTTATTGATTAAAGCTTCTTGAAAAACAGTCAATTCTCAGTTTTGACTAAAGACAAGAAATATATTTGAGAATGCTTGAAAGTATGCGTATTACAAATAATGGCACACGCCACAACTTCGGCAGATATGAATGCAGCCAAGATTGCATGAGCAAGCGAGTGGCATACACTTAGATCGTGTTTAATGTTTCTGTGAATATAAGCCATGTTCCGCAACATCCGTCTGCGTACATTACAAACTTAGATTCTTTAACTGTTTACTTTGCCGTGAGTACAAATGAAACTGCATAATAAACGAAGACCATTAGTGCGAACCTATAAACCACCATGCAAACGACCATCAAGACACCCAACCGGTGAAGGCAAAACTGAAAATGATGAATTTGACACCATGCATGCCCTCACGGCGTCCATCATTCGGTCCGTTATCCCCCCCCCCCATGGGGTCAGCCACCTAACACCTCTCGTTGTGCTGTAAGTTAGCTCAACCTCATGATAAGGAAGACAAAGATGGCGACAACGATGACAAGGACAACAAGAACGACGCCAAGGATGACAATGAAAAATATGAAGAGATTGTATTTGTATTCGTTTGACGCCATTTCCATACAGAGAGGACGGAGTATGACGTCGTCAACCATGCCAAGATTTTAGGAGTAAATGTGTCCAATAATCTTCTTTGGAATAAACATATTAACGAAGTTATAAAGAAGTCATATAAACGTTTGTATTTATTACCTTACTCAAATGAGCTCTAGTACCTGATCAAGAAATCATTCTGTTTTACTGTACTTGCATCAGACATGTACTTGAGTACTGCGCTCCACTTTTTCATCATTCGCTCCCAAAGTATTTTTCTGATGATTTAGAAAGGTTTCAAAAATGTGTGCTTTCGATCCTATCTCCTGGAAACTCTTACCAACACAACTTGGAAAAACTCCAACTTCCAACGCTATAAAGTCGTAGACAAGACCTGTGTAACAACTTATTCAGTAAGATAATATGTGATGAGACACAAGTTGCATAACTTACTCCCACCAGATTACCAACCAAATTATGACCTTAGGCATAGAACATTCAACGTTAAAAGCAAAACTCTGCGTTATCAGAAAACTTTTATTCCTATGATGTGTAGTCTTTTTAATGACTCTTAGATATTTTAAAATTTCACAGTGTATATATGCTTATAACTATTATATTCCTACTAGATTATATTATTCATTGCAAATATGTTGCTACAATTAATTACGCAATTTAGTCTTAGGGCTGCCATGTAAATTGTGTATACTTGGTGGTACATGTACTACAGTAAATTTGGCCCCAAGCATTATTGCCGATCGAATTACATTTGGTGATCTACTAATCTAAGATCGCATTTTCTCAGAAAAATTAATCAAGTCAATCAATCGTTTCGATCCTTCTGTAATAACGACTTATTTCTTTGCAACGGACAAATCCATGACTACATTGGTCTGTTATTTATTTTTAACCTATAACTTTTTCTTTCACAGACTAAGAAGATATAGAGTAGTTTAGTAATGTAACGCAGAAATGGTAAAAATGTAGAGTGCAAACAAATAAACATCGTTAAGCATTAATTGGGTCCGCTAATGGTTTTTGTATCCGCGAATATGTAAAGGTTTTTAAAGCCTATGCCGTTTTAGAACATGGCAGATATAGTCAAAACATGACTTTTAGGGGTTGCTCACCTTAGCTATAAAACTTAACCATGCAAAGAGATGGAAAAATGATTCTCCAACATCCTAAAATTAATAGAAAATAAACATTCAATGTCACATGTGAATGTATGAATATGCCAAAAGATGTCGCGTTGATAAGTCACATCTTCTTGTTATCAATTGCGCACACCCATTCTGTTATAAAGCACGGAAACAGCGAGACATGTCGATTCCTATATTTTAGGAATTCCACAAATATGAAATGTTTACTACCTTAAAGCCTAAGATTCAAAGTCTTTATGGAAACACGAATATGTTTATGTTCTACTTTAGCTCTCTTTTACAAGTTTGTAGTCATTTCGATCAACTGAATTTCCAGATTGTTGCGCTGTTGCTAAAGATGACAACGAATCGCATAGCTGATTTTGCACCTTATTCACAACATGTCATATATAGACAAAATCGTACATTCTATGCAGAAATCCGTTTCACACGTTTGGGTTCCTCTTCGCTCTCGTGCAAATGCATTTTCCCTCAAATTATACCTCCACCAAGACACCATCTTAACATTTTATGGATAAACAGTAGACCGTTTTGGCATGCATATCGATTAAAAAAAAACAACAACAAGTTTCTGCCTGGTAAACTTTTAATAAAACGAAAGAAAATGGATTTCAGAGTTCAGAGACTTATTTTAAAGGCCATTTTACATAGCAGCCGTTCCGCCCATGTGGGTAAAGCACGTAGTCAGTTTTACACATGGGCTGTAGATGGCAATTCGTCACAGCGTATGCCTAAAAAGAACGCACGCTCCGCAAGTAAAATAGCTGGAATGAAAAATGGTCTTCAGATTTATTTCAATGTTCCACAATTGCAGCCTTGCTCCAGCCGAATCATGGCACTGGAATCATCGATGTCACATTTATTAGATAATGTACATGTAATTGCCGCCTATTTCTCAATAACCTCTCACACGTAATGGCAAAGCTTGTTGTCGAACAAGTCGTAAGAGTTTCACGAGGAACGAGAGACAATGAGATGTCCAAAAGGATTGCACGCGCTAAACACGGAGTATTTCATGTAGGACAGTCTATCTAATAAAAACAGAACAATTATAAAACATATCAAGGTGCATTGCATTGCCTTTTGCTAGCCAATTCGAAGGACAATAAACTTTCTCTTCAACATTTCGCTGCCATAAGCAATCTTCCAGGTTATATGTTCTATTAGTTTGGTAAATTAGCCACAATTACAAAATTTTATCCGGATTAGAGGGCGCAAGTCATATTAGATAAAAGTAAAGTGTTGTCAAACTACACTTGTGACTTCATTTGTATTTAGGGCACGAAGTTTGTTCCTCTGACTACGCGTTGACAATTTGACAATAAAAGCTTGGTTATCATTTCATGTTTCGCTTATGGATAGATATTACTTGATATTACGATTACGATTGGGTCATGATCTAATGCAAATGTATTCGTACGTGAAACATCAGGATGTTACCCAATTTTCTAGAATCATATCTTACCTCACTTCGTACTCTCCTTTTTCTTCCTCAATTCTTTCAATTCGGCTTTTCGAACCTCTGTTTTCACATTGAAGTATACGCAATACTTTGGTTTTGACTATAAACATCTGATTATTGTTGTTTTTTTGCGTTGTGTTAGTTCATTTTCCCTCTCTACAATAAGTTTCAGCATGTACGATTTTCTATACGCTTATTTACGGATGTGCTAGCATGTTATTGTATCCAAGACGCAAAAAACTCATATTGAGGAGATTCTCTATTAGTCTTTTCACGGACTTTTTCCTTAGTTTATGACACGGCTCTTAATGACTGATTCTTTTACAAATTTTTATGGTTTCCTTCCCAGAAAATATAGTGCAGATATGAATAATACCATGTTGTAAAAGGGACGCTCTAATTAAAATGTGACGCGAAAGTACCCTTGATGTAATTCGTAAAACTACAAGTTTACTGCTAAAAACAGTACCTATCCACAATATGAAATCATACAAATTTCACGTCACTGATTTTTATAAGCTGATGTTCTTGTCTCTTCAACATATGTGAGGTTCTAGAAGCATGCAATACGAAATTGTCTATATACTGCAAACATGTGCTTGTACTTAAGATAACTGGTACTCAATCTCAACTAAAACAATATTCAAAGGCTTACAACATACAGTGAAACTGTCCAAAGCGGGATAACAAGAAAAAGTAGTAAAAAAAGGTAAACATACATGGAACGCAAGTTAGTAAAATGTCTGTCCCAAGCATTATGGACGGACAATTTAATACCGTGGGCGTTTGCTCTGAGGTCCGTCCATGGGGTAGCGTGCAGGAGCTCCACGGATTGTTCCCATCGCAGACTCGCGCGTGGGCAACTCTCTTCTGTAACGATTATTTGGCAACTCTCTTCCGTAAGCAGGATACTCGTTCCTAGCTTCCCGTGGCCCAGCAAGCACTCGTTCAAAGCGAGCTCGGTCCAGGGACTCTCGCCCAACTTCAGGCGAAGAATGGTGACGCGATGGAGAGTCTTGAGTGTAAGCTTCGCGTCCACGCAAGTTTTCCATTCCACGCACGCGGGCTAGATTACGTGGGAATCCATCGTCACGTGGTGGGACGCCACGTGGAGTAATTTCACGTGAAGATATGTTATCACGTGATCTCAGCATGTCACGGGGTGGCTCTTCGCGAGGTGCTATGTCACGTGGGGCATAATCACGTTGGGCTCTGTCACGTGGTGGAAAAATATCACCTGATTCTTCACGTGCTGGTAAAATATCACGCAACGATGTCAAACTACGAGACGCAACTGGCTCACGAATAGAATTCGTATCACGTGTTGGCACTGGGTCACCCGGTTCTGTGCGTGATTGAGGGATGGCATAGGAGGGTTTTATATCTCTAGGATTGCCTTGCCTAAGGTGTATTCCAGGTCGGGGGTAGCTAACAAGTTCCCGTTCTGGTTGTCTTTCATATCTGGATGGTGGTGGCGTGGCGTCACCACGCGGAGTTTGTGGTAGTCTTTTCGGCAGAGTATAACGGGACCACGAGGCAGTGCTTTCATTGGCTGGTGAACGGTTTGATGCATAACCATCTGTACTTTCATATTGCTATGTGGAAAATGTTTCAGATAATATAGTTATGAATATATGCAGAAATACAATGCTCATTCCCTTTATATTTTATCATTTAGTTTTTAATAAGATGAATATCTGTAGGAAAAGCCGTCTTGCAAGTGAAAATTGCAATTATTCAAGGCAGTCACTCTTTGTCATATGCATCTTAGAAAAAGAATTTAATGGTTGCTTTGTTTCACAAATAGATCCTGGCTTCAAAATAATTACGACAATTTTTTGCAATATCTATGCTCCATGCTTGGATGGAATAATATTGTAATAAACTCTGCACTTTCTCCAAACAATAAGGCACCATTAGATCTTTGGGTTTGTTTATTTGTCTGAGAGAAAGATCTTAAATTTCATTGATAAGCGAGTGAAATATGGACAGGACACCTGTTTTGAGGGGCAAAATTTACGTTTCCAAACAGAGAAAGCTTTGCTTCGAATATATGTAACCAGTGGCAACAGCCAAAACCAATGCAAATCTTTAAAACAAACTCAACTTACAACAGGTAATCAGTAGACTACTAAAGAACGTTGGCGAAAGCATAAACTCCTTAATTAAGCGCCCGGTAGTCTTTACAACAAATTTGTTTCTAAATATTTCCGGCACTATATCAAATAGATTTGCAACTGTTTATTACACGAATGCAAGAATTGGTTGACCATGAAAACTAATTGCTAATTTTGTCAAGTAAAAATTGTGGGGAATTACTTCGAAAAAATCATGATATCAACCCCATTCAAATGGAACTTTTTTATGTGGAACAAGGCTAAAATTAAGGCATTCATGGTTTTGTCAAAACCAAGTCATGGAATCATAATAGCTTTGGAGACGACTTTTTTGCACCTAGAAACAGAAATCGCATTCTGCAAAAGAAATAAAAGTTTAGTATGGAAATGCATGTACACAATAGGTATACCAGAGGGCATTAGTGAGCAAAATGGTTTGAAGAAGCAAAGAACAGTTTGTTTCATTAATGCGCACACATGACACAAGGCACGCTGTCTCGTGTACAATTTTTTAGACAACACGACACGAGAAACGTGGGTAAACACAGCTGATAATGCTAACTATTCCGCACGAAATTCATACGAATCAACGTTGGGACCGAAGAACAACCCATGCGGGCGTAATAAGGTATTAAAACAACTTTAGAAACTCAATAGCACGGTTCCT
Source organism: Phenganax subtilis (assembly GCA_025434845.1). Taxonomy (NCBI): domain Eukaryota; kingdom Metazoa; phylum Cnidaria; class Anthozoa; order Malacalcyonacea; family Clavulariidae; genus Phenganax; species Phenganax subtilis. Next base: position 14,075 of record JAOBYK010746440.1, read on the forward strand.
TTCTTGTTCATTTGGACCATGCAATTGAAAAGAACTTCGCACAAATTTTATTTTTACTTAAAAGCCCTATTACACGGTGCAATTTTTCTTGCAACTTGCAATGCAATTCTACTCTTGAGATATGTTAATTAGTGAAGAATGTTCGATATGTGAAGAGAACATCAGCGTAGAGTAACGAACGTACGTGTTTGCTAATTTTACATCTATCAAGAGTAGAATTGCATTACAAGTTGCAAGAAAAATTGCATCGTGTAACAGGGCCTTAACTAATATATGTCTTACGTAATTGTACAGTCAATGATGAAAAATATGACATAAATAACCCATTCAAACCGACTAAGTGTACATTGTGATTGATCTTTTAGTTTCTATACAGAAACCAGTATATACTATTATGTGCGTATCAGCATATTTTATAGGAATACATAAAGAATTAGAACAAGCGATCATACTTTATCACAATTAGGGTAAGACGAGAAATAGCCGAGCCCCATCGCGAGAATTCCATGCATGCGTAAATAAAATCCTTGCAATTGCAGCTATGGTGTTGTTTCAACACTTATTTATTTAACAATATTTTTCGACTTTGCCTCTGGAATCAGGAGAACGGCAGGTTTAAACCCGAACTGATTCGGATAGCTCTACAGATATTATCAGAGCACTTTCTCGTCTTAAGAAAGAGAAGAACCAAATTTATTCTGAAAAGGTAATCAAGATTACAGACGAAGAAACCAACGGATGGGTGGGAGAGGGGCAATCATCCTCTCTAATACCCAGTGGCTGAATTGTAATGAAGTAGATCGAATGTGGCCCATGTCGAGGCATATTAGAGGCGCCCGTCAACAAGAGTTCAGATCTCGTATCACAGTTACACCTAAGATGTTAAGGACAATGAGAAAAGAAATGCACACCCTCTTCTATATACAATAGATTTCCATTCATGTCAAATAACGCAACTTTGCAAAGACAAAGTGGACTATTCATTGCTATAATACATACGTAGCCGACAATGAAAGCAAGATCCAAGATGAAATCCAATTTAATCAGTGGAAGAGCTTGTAGTTTAAATACACGCTGCCAGGATGAAAAAAGCACACAATAATGAAAAGCTCAATTAGAACACGCTCCAGTTTCCCGATAAAAGATAAGTTTATCACCAGCATGAAATGATTCTTTGAAGTATAAGGACAGATTAAGACAATGAAATTCATTCTAACAAGTACCACAAAGAAACATTGGAAGTCTGAAACACCTTTAATATATAGAAAAAGAACTTCACTCTTGAATCCTAGCCCCAATGCAGAGACTTCACGACATGTTAAAGTAAAAGAAAGAATTTCATTGTATAAAACTATTGTTGTATATATTAGAGTTAAGTATTGGTCATTACAGTAATAGTAATAATCATGGTATGTTTGTTTTTAATAACCCGATTTGCAGTAAAAACTGAACTGCACTGTATGAGGTAAAGTTGTGCATAAATGTCTGCAATAACCAGTAAAGAAGTTTAAACCTTATGGTGGTCACAAATAATTTCCTGCTATGTTTGAAACTCATTAATTTTCAATGATAATGGTCCCTAGTGTTCTCAATTTTATACTTTCTTGAAATTATTGGTAGTATTGCTTATTTAAGTGTTTGTGTGCACTCCACTGATATTGTGTCCTGGGAATAACATCTTAAAAAACTGTAAGCCATATCACTGCTTTTATTCATAAATTTTGATTACGAAATTCGGAAACAATCCCTTCACGTAACGCATGGCTAGAAAAATCTCATTCTGCACAACTCCTATATTTCCTGAATAAAACGTATATCGAATGCAATGCACATTATAATTTGGAAGTGAGCGTGTTTATTATACAAATTGCCATCTGAATTCAAGAAAGACTATGCTCTTAAAGAATTAGATTGTGCACATATAATGGACAATTTGCGAATGATCAGTTGCGATGGCTACCTTTAAAATAGTAGGCAAAGTTAGTTGAGTTAGCTGGAAGGAACAATTAGTAAGGTACACAAGCACTTGAGAAATGAAAAAGAAACTTGTATAAATGCAGATAGCAAGCTCTTATAGGTCTAAAATCAACACGTATTTTGAGAGATCAGCGTTTGCACCTTTTTGGTGATTGCCCATTCTAAAGATAATCGCTGCAACCAAGCGATGATATGAAATCTAATTGAACTATACAACAACCGTACGTACATGGTAAAAGAACAAGCAAACAGCCAAAGAAACAAAGACACGAGGAACCAAGAAAGATATACATAGAGACAAGATTTAGCCTGCGAACAGGCTCTTAATGTCGACCGTATTTTTTGGGTCCGAAGAGATCATGTGAATAGACCAAAGAAATAAAGAAGCGAAATAGTGGAAATGAAAGCTGGCATGTTGAAAGTACTAGAGACAGAACACAAATAAAAGAGAAATATTCAACCTAAATGCATATCTCTATAAATCATGCTAATTGATGTACTATATATATATTCGAAATGTACAGGTTCCCACCATTTATTGAATATAAAATTCAAGGACTTTTCCAGGACTTTCAAGAACTTTTTCAGCAAATTCAAGAGCCTAAGGACTTGGAAAATCTTTGAAAATCACCTAAGTTTTTGCAATATTTGATGATATCACCAAATTACATGAAGTATCTAAATTTCTTAGGCGTATATCACCCGACCGACAAGTTTTGGTCTATCATCACAGAGCAATCATACTTAAATTTTTATTGAAAATGAGCATCCTTCAATTATTGCAGGCCTGAACGAAAGAAAATTCCAGGACATTCAAGGACCTTTCCACTTTTTAAGGACTTTTCAGACCTGGAATTTTTATTTTCAAATTCAAGGACTTTCCAGGATTTTTAAGGACCGTGGGAACCCTGAATGCATAAAATATGACTTTACTGATATTCGAACTCAATATATTCCTACCAACAGCATATTAATTTTTTGGGAAATTTCAGAGGAATTAAAGAGTTGAATTCATAGCGAGACGATCGCTACCATTCTAATCATATTTAATCAATGAAAAAAAAACGAACAAAGCCGAAGCATGGTATTTTGCGGGTTTTCTCCTTGCGTAATCAGCCCTGGAACATTGCATTCTTCTGGTTTTGCAGTAAAAACCAAACAACATTGCTATATTCGTTGTGTTCATGTTAGCCTTTCAATGATTTTAATACTAGTAAACTGTACGCGATCGTTGAAGAACTCCATGTTGTAAAGTGTTCGACTTTAAACGCCCTAGCCATAGCAGGCTAAAGAGCAGAATTTAGGGTCAGGCATTGCTTCACGCATGTATGATATAATGCATCTTTTGAATTTATTACTTTTTATTGCTGTACCAGGCTCGCTTGTGCACTTAAAAAAAAACACGTCATGCATCAACTCAACACAATGACGTCACTTTTGGATACCCAACCTCGAATGACAAGTAATTTACGAGCAACAAATGAAAGACAATGCAGTCTAGAACTTCTATCAACAAAATAGTAACACAGGAGACACACATGGAAAGAATCTTACCTTACTGTAGCCAAAATGAGTGGGTTGACTTCCGGTTGATTTAGGCGTACCACGTGATATTTCACTGTCAGGTAAATTAGACGTCCCGCCACTTTGATAAGGACTTCCGTAATTACTGCGAGAATCGCTCTGAAAACATCAATACCAAGCATAAATAATTAGGGAAATGAGAACAGAATATCAATTGAGTTTCAACTGTTTGCCCACATCGTCATAGCGGTTCTCTTATTCTTAGATATTAATCTAACTTTTTGTTTTTAGCTTTCTTATATCTTGATTCACTCAACCTCGTGTAGCATTTCACGCCATGGCAAGAGTCGAACAATTACATAATCAAGACGCTTTTCCACATAATTGTGCAAATTACGCCCTTTCATACCATTTGTTTAAAACCGTTTTACAGCGACGCAAAGCGAATGATATTTCTACCAATGTGATTGGATTGCTTTCTAAATTGACGATCCCAAGATTAATGAGGTATTAAAGAAGTCTTCTCGAATTATTTTCAGGCAGTCCATATCGACCATAAATTTCTCTTTCAATTATTGGCCTAATTATTGGCCAGGCAAAAAAAGCACAGCAACAACCTTGGGTACCACGTTGCATAAAAAAAATACACATGAGATACCAAGATATTAAAACTAAATAGGCGCGCACAATACTTCAAGTATATAACAATGTTAATGCGTGGATATTACCTGGTTAGCAGTTGTGTGTTGATCGCTTCCATAATCTAAAAATAAAAACCAAAAAGTTAACAGGCCATAGAATTGATTTTCACAACCGAGAAATCCAGTATCCAGAAGGTATAGTCTGAAGATTAGTTACTTCAAAACTGAGCAATTCAAGTATGATTCGATAGACACTCGCAATACCTTGTTTTTTGACGATATTAGCGTTGAAAAGTTTTTGCAGAATACTCGATTCTACCTTCGTATTTGCTGGTAGCTGCGTCGGTGAAGATGAGCTGTCATTCCGAGACGATGTGCTGGGCTACAAGAAAAAATACGTTCAGATATACAAACTATACTTGCAATACGAGAAGCGTTGCTGTGTCTATTCAACCTTTACAAGCATAATTTTGTATACAATATGTTTTGTTTTCCAATTTTCTTCATGAATTTGCTAACCAAAGACAAATAATACCAAGTGATACTCACTGATTTCGCATCATGGTAAGAATTTCGTTCATAATTCTTTCTCTCATAAGAGCTACTACTATGACCATGTGTAGATTTCTGTTCATTTGTGTTTGACCGTTGATGATGTGAGGAGGAGGAACGCGGATGAGAGCTTTGCGATGATGGCGGTGATACAAACTTTTCATGGCGCTGCACCGGACGTGGTGTATCTTGTCTTGATGATGTTGACCTTGCTGGTGCATGGGAAGATTTTGTTGTCGAAGTGCGAGTACTTCCAGATCTGATTGTTGTTACTGGTGACTTTGTAATTGGAGTTTTGTTCGTTGCTGGTGGTTTGGTTGTCAAGTCAATTCTTGCGGAAGGTACAGAGAATTTAGATACCCCAGGGGAATTTCTATTTGCTACAGTGGGTGAATTAGCAATAGCAGGGGAAAGTTTTATGACTGCGGGTGATGGTGTTACTGGTTTTGTTGAACCTGACGACGGCTTGCTTTCCGATGTATTTGTTGACAATAAATGCCCTGATTCCTGTAGAGTATGTTTTGACGAATCTTGTTGGGTTACCGAAGAAACTCCTTGTTTTTTTAGCTCTCCAGCTTTGGATGCCTCGTCACACTCCTTTTTCTTTGCTTCTTTTATTCCTTTTGCAGCCGCCACAAGATCTTCCAAAGAAACTGATTCTCCTGATTTCTGACGTATAGAAAATGTTTCCTTCAAAATTATAGCAGATCTACCACAACTAGTATTGTAGTTACACAAAGTCATCGAGCCTTCTTTAAAATGCTTATCCCAGGGTTTAACATGCTTTTCTCTTTAATTTGACATATTTTGCAAAACTCTTTGCTATTATGTCAAAGAAGAGCCATGAAATACAGAAACCACTGGAAAGAGATTTCATTGAGAAGACCATGCAGTAACAAAAACATCAAACTTGTTATGGCATACAGACTGCTGCACTGTCAAGTTCAATTTCATATATTTCACAACCTATATCGCCTGATTATGACTTGTATAAGAATACCTCAACTTCCTCTTGTTTCTTCAAAAGTTCTTGGAATTGTTGGAACAACTTGAATTGTTTTAACTGCTCCGGATCCAAGTCGAAAACACGCTGAGAATCTAAAACAAAAACATTATGAGCAGTTGAAATTTAAGAAAACACAAATACTACCGCCATGCAACAACTAATGAAAAGATTAAAAGATACGTCATTTCACCACAATAACAAGGAATATTTTGACAAAAAGTTACTGTTTATCTAACCTTTCATCTCTTCAGTTGCCAAAGATTGACTCTTGCCATTTATAATTTCATCAGTATTCTATTGAAATAGATATAGCACTGTGATTAAAGGTATAGAGACTTATATCCCATCCACCTACATCATTCAGACCCAGAAAATAGAGTAAACACTTTAGTAACTAAGCCTAACACACAGCCGTTAAAACACTAAATTACTTGAAAATTTTAAACTCTGCTAGGTACCAGACCTTCTTTTTATCCTTGGGTATTTCATTTGAAGTCTGTGCCTTGGAAACCTTCTCTTTAACTCCCTCATCATCTTTCTTTATACTTTGCTTCTTATCAGCTACTTTACTTTCCTCTGCCTTCACTTCATTGCCAAAATCATTTGTTTTGCCAGAGGGTTTCGTTGAAGGCGATGTTGAAGTGTTTGCCTGCGTAGAATCAGTTGCTTTTGTTGTTACCGATGTCGTTGACACAGAATTAGTTTTTGCTACCAAAGGTGTCTTCTTTGCTGGAGTTGTCTTTCCCTCTGAAGAATTTCTTGGCTGTATTGTTCTAACCCAGGATTTGTTTCCATATTGGTTTTTGTTGATGCCTCGACCAGCCTTCAAATTATTAGACAATGATATGAGAAAAGATACAGTATGGTATGTAGAGTTCAACAACCAGACATATTAATGATTGCTGAGCCTGGCATACTAATTTTGACACAATCAAAACTCTTTTTCTCGATAATTACCGGTGAGTTTGGACGCATGCTGTAAATGCCATGTGGTCTAGGCTGACCACCAGGAACTCTGGGAAATGGACCTAAAATTAGACAAAGGCTTTCACTTATTGACATATTTACAGCACTCTGATACAGAGTTTTTAATGATTGAGCAAACTCATCGCAATAGACAAATAAATATATCAGACCTGGTACAGAAGAGACACCAAAGAATGGTCTCGGTTGCATCATATTCATTGGTATAGGTCTAGGACCAGATATGTCACCAATAAATGGTCCTGGCAATCCCTGGAATTAAAAGAAGAACTAGCCATGAAGACAAATTTGATAGTAATTACACAAGTTGGTTAAAACTCACAATGTACAGATAGTTTAAATGTGTGTATTTGTTTTGGTCAATAGAACTTGTGTGACTGACACTCATTTCTGAATTACAACAAATTAAGTACAGCAGTGAATATGGTCAACACTGTGAGCTTTAAAAGCTACAACTACTAACATTATGCACTGATAATTTACCACCTAAGATGCAAGGGTTGCCCTTTGGGAAATAAAATAGTTAGGCACTAATGCAAGAATGGAAAGCAAAAAGTGGCCCTTCTCTAACACAAAGGAACAATAAAATACCGGTTGAGGAAATCCTGGGCCATGCATCGGCACCAAAGGATTTACGCCAAAAAAATTAGGTACTCCAGGGCCAGGAGGACCAAGCAATGATGGGCGAAGACTCTAATAACATAAAAAACAATCAAGGCACATGACATAGAAGATAGTGATGGATTGAAGCTATTTGGCTGTACTTTTCAATTAAAAATATTAGAAATGACATGTCTATCACACCTGGTCATCAAATTTGCCACCAAGAGTCTCTTGGGCTGTTGTTCCAGGGGTACAAAATGAAATTCGAATTCTAGAATTGCCAACTTGAGTACCATCAAGTTGCTGTTGAGCTTTTTCAGCCTCGATTACATTGGAATAATCTATTAAAGCATAACCACGAGGTTCTCCATCCCTACTTCTTGCAATCTAAAACAGAATGGATATGATAGCAAATGTACAACAAAGAACCCAGGGCTTGGCAATGTAACCAGAGAAAAGTTCTGAACTAGCAGATTGAAAAGAAGTAATCGCTTGGTTCAAATTTGCCTCAAAAACACTCAGTTCAGCCTGTCCCTAAGATGTGTCTTTATTTTAGGAAAGAGGCACCTATCCGGGTGGGGCACTTATTAAAAAGTCATGGTAAATATGGTCAGTAACTCAGATTACTTGCCTTGCAAAATGTTACAGTGCCTCTTGAAGCAAACATATTTTTCAGCAGTTCATCGTTATCATAAAATTTGGGTAGTTTATCCACAAACAAACTTCTTGAGTGTTTTTCTTCACCTATGCTTAGATTTGATGGCACTATTTCTACACGTACAATCCTTCCTTCAACAAACTTTGCACCACTACTCTTCAAATAATGACTTTTTGCTCGAACTGCACTTTCCCTCTGTTTGTATTCCACAAAACCATAACCTTTGCTTTTCTTTGAAAGCTTACCACGAACCAAGAATAAGTTTTTTATTTCTCCATGCGGACTCATTAATGTTCTAAATTGATCTTCAGTGAAATCGAATGAAAGATTTCCAACAACGACAAATGAACTACCAGATGATGGTCCTGAAGGTTTTGCTTTTTGTGCTGGAGGTGGAGCTTCTGTAACTGAGATTCTTTGACCTTTGAATAGCTGTCCATTGATGAGTTTGGCCGCTCTTTTTGCTTCACTCACGTCTGACAAAGTCACAATAGCTACAAACAATTTTTAACAAAGAATTGTAACAGATTGTAAGAATATTCATGAAACCACTAAAACAACATGCACCATACTCTTTGTCAGATCATTAGACTGTAAAAGTAAAAATATGACACAAAATGCAAATACCTGAAGATCCATCAAGATCAATATCAGAAAATTTAAAGTTCTGCGATTTGAAAAGCTCTTGAATGATTTCCTAAACAATGAAATAACATATGATACTGATCAGGAATGGATCTAGTAGGTTGAATTCAGCATGATCCGACAGGGGTGTTCACTAGTTCGGAGCAACAATATTTTGAGCAATAAAAATTATCTTGAACGCAAATCACCACTGCTAACACCCTTTTTTTCACTAGGGAGTAAGCAATCCCCAGAACCCCCACAATAAATCCATCCCTGGACAGGCATACTCGAGACACTGCATTAGAGGGTGTTTATATGAGCCCAGGTACCAAGGGCTAGCCCGCTTTGCCGGGCCAATTTCATCCTGCGTTTACATGACAATGTTTCAGCTCGGTTAGACAGGCTGTGTTAACGCGGTAAATGTTAATTCAAAGCGGCGCGTGGTAACAAATATAATACCTGGAATGTTTAGTTTAATTGCGACACAAAATGCAATAGTTCTCACATTTGTCATGTAGTTGTTTAGGTTCAGTTTAAATTAAATTTTGATCTGCGGAAATTGAATAAAACAACAGATCACTCTTTGCTTTCTCTAGCTTTTTTTTATTGGAGATAGACCTTTGCGATTGATTCCATGAACTCCACCATCTTAAAATAACAACAGGCTGAGCATGCGCAAAAACTTATTTTCTAGCCCGGATAAGCGAGCCAGCCCAAGTCAGTGCATTTATATGGGAAAATTCTCAGCCAGTCTAGCCGAGATCCCGGCTTCAAAAAGCAAGATCTCGGCAAGGCGGGCTGACCCATTTGCCATGAAAATGCGAGGTGAATGTTTCTACAAGTTACATTGCAATGTTAGATCTCAGCAAAGCGGGCTAGCCCGGGTACCCAGGCTCATATAAATACCCTCTTAAAAGCAGAAGTTACTTTTGACGACACCATATTGCTTGCAATTTCCCTAAATAGACACACTCAAAAAGCAGAAGAGAAGTGAAAAAGCACAAAAAACACAACATTTAAAAAAAGCAAGGGCAAATTTCATGTTCAGTGGAGGTGGGAGCAACGTGTCTGTTTAGGTGCTTGCTGCTAACGTGGCTGCCATAAAAACGACTTTTAAAAGTGCTTCTAGACTATAACTTCAGCATCCGCTATACATCATAATCTGTGCCCAGACGAGAAAGCTGGTACTGCATGGAGATCTCAGATGCACAATTCCAGCTTACCTCGTGCAAGTATTATTAAAGTTTCGATTTGCAGTGTCCACTTTGTAAAGTTCCTAGTCTAGAATGCACACCAGCTGGTCATGCAAATATTATATATGCATATACTCTTGAACTCACGGACGCAAAGACATCAATTTTATACATGTATATTGTGCCAACGTACATTACTTTTAATACCAACAAAGCGCAATTACATAATACTCACATTAGACGAACTACCAGGTGGAAGACTGGCTATCAATACTTGTCGATTGTGGGCAGTATTTTTTGAAGACATACTTTGTGCGAGATGAATGAATACTCACTAAGTGTCCAAGTAGTACAGAACAAGCCACTACACACCTCTAGTCAAGTTTATGCTTAAGACGCTTTCCCCTACCGAATATTAGGAAAAAACCACTTTTTTCTCTAGATATAAAAGGCACGCGGTCCGGGTCAACGCGTACGATAATCCAAGATGGCCGCAAAGAGATCATTAACCTGCAAGCAGGCGGTAATCTTCCCAGAAGTCCATTCGCCGTGATACGAGTGATAAGACCATATACATATAAGACCACTGGTGCATCCCGCTGTGATGCATCCACCCATGCATCCACCCAGCGCGACCATCTACGTGATCGCTTAGTTTATTGGATAGAGCGCCCTTAACTACGAGCGGCTCTCAAAATTGCAGAGACAAAATCTGAAATTACGTATACAGTAACGTAGTTCAGTAACAGTAATTGTATAGCATGCGTGAATATATTGATTGATTGATCTTGACCACAGTTTCATTTCACTAGTCACAACACGTAACTCGAGTATTCATACAAAACCACGAACGATGTCATAACTACTAAACTTTGGCGGCAAAGTATTCTTTCAGTGAAACCTCATGGGAATGACCGAAGTAGTCAAGGACTTGAACGTAACTAATTTGAAGTTTCGCAAAAAAGAAACCTAGAAAGTAAAGCAAAAGATGCCAATGAGTTTTTTACTAGATAAAAGAAATATTGAGTCACTATATATATAAACAGGGTGTCTCAAAAAAAAACGTAATCCAACTTTGGCACGCTATTGTGCAAAAATCACTGTAATTTTCTAATATTTAGAAAGATCAAGCTTTTAGCTGTTGAATGACGTGTTTTTCATGACATATGGAGCAAAAACGAGCAAATACAAGCGCAATGAAAAAGCTTGGTAAAAATTGCATTCTTTCAACTATTGAAAATCAACTCTCTTAGGGACTTAGGTAGCGTCTAGTTAACTATGCATAAGCAGTTTTCTCGCGCGTGTTGCAGAAGAAATGAAGCCAATTTTTGACATGTTGTTGATTAATTGCGTTTTCTTTTGTTTAGTAGCTCAAAAATTAGGCGCAGAGGTGAAAGAATACAATTTTGACCAAGCTTTTTCATCGCGCTCGTATTTGCTCATTTTTGTTTCATGTGTTATGAAAAACATATCATTCAACAGCTAAAAGCCTGATCTTTCTAAATATCAAAAAATTACACCCGTTTACCGAGTAATTTTTGCACAATAGCGTGCCAAAGTTGGATTACTTTTTTTTAGACACCCTGTATATATATCAAGCATTAAATTTTACCGTGAGTAGATGGCCATGTTTTCATAACTGGATGTCGAGAAAACAAGGCATCTCTTGCAAATGGAATTTCAGCATTTGTAAGCTTGATCACCTATAGGAGAAGAAAAGGTGAGCATAACGAGCACCACCACACCACCACCCAATGTACTATGTGTGAAGGCAGAATATGCGTGCGCTTGCGTGATAAAAACAATTTCACTTCATCAAGTGCTTTTGCTTGAAATGTTTAAGTATATCTTTCCATCAGACACAATAAGAAATAGCAAATTTTGAAGGTTTTTTAAATTTTTCATGGGTGTAAAGTGCATATAAAAATACGTAACAACAACACAGCTTTTGCCAAGGTAAATGTGACAGTCCGTTTTTACATATTAAAAATAAGCGAGAAATACCTTGCCCGTTAATGTCACTCTGGCACACCTGGGATCCTCTGGATCATAATCATTTCTCGAACAATAGTCGCTCTGAGCTTCAGAGAAACTGAACGATGAAGACGCATTCTTTGCCAGGTCTTTGGCAACCCAGCTGAACGGAGTTATGTAAATGTACGGTACACCCGAACTGTTACTCACTGGACCATCTGCAACTGAGACTGGAACTCCAAATGGAATACCATTGTAAGCCACAGAAATTGTTGAAATTACGCACCAATCCATGTAATGTGCAATATAACGAGCTAAAGTTGGTAAATATCAATTAGACTACAAGGCCTGATAAAACTCTATGTAGGCCAAATACATATTTTTGGTAATTTGGCAGTGGTGATCAAGAAATTTTGTAAGTAAATTGTTAACCTGCACACCTTGGGCATTCATTATTGCAATATGCATGCAAAGCAAATTCAAAATTGTCACTCTTGTAACAGTATCTGCCGCATTCATTTCCTCATGTTTAGTTGAAGAATAAGCAACTGCTGCACACAAATAGTATAAAAATAGTACAAACTACAAAGTCAAGGTATTCTTTTGTACACCATCTTTTACACAGTGGCCTGGGAACGAGTTTGTAGTATTCTTGATGTCTGACTAATTAACCAAACGTGTTTTGTTGTAGTACAGAGAAATTATGGATTTGCATTGTAGAGTTTGGCATACTGCACCTGTTTTTGCAAGATCACCAATACTAGGTGGATTGAAAGGAAGTTTCGTGTCATCACTGCTGAAAACTAAAATAGATAAATTATATAACAAGCAGATAGATAATTAGAGCTTGTAGACTTGTTACTTTTTTATCATTTCCTCCCTTTGGAGTGACATTCAGGCCTGTTTCAAACGTCGAATTTTGCATGAGTCGAACGCATTCAAGGCAATGCATAATGACGCAGTTGTGCTAATTATCTTTTATATTAAATGCATTCGACCAAAGCGAAATTCGACGTTTGAATCAGCCATCAGCTAACTGTCCAGGGTGCTTTTACTGCTCGACATGTAGCCCTAACAACATTTTCTGAGTAACTTGATGAATTAGTTCGTAAAACTTTAATATTTTATCCTCCTGTTTATAATTTAATACCTTCCATGTGACGCCACGACCACAACATAAATACAATGGTCAAAACAAATAATATTGAGAAAAATATTATCAGTGTCTTCTTGAAGTTGGCTTCGACGTTGGCAGCCTTCGTGAGTTCTTTTTTCTTCTTGTACATGCATTCTTGTTCATGATATTGTAACTTGACTTGATCCTCCATCGTCAACGTTGTAGCAAATGAAGAAATGCGTTCAAAATGTTGTCGTTGTTTTATTATCGAAATCACTAGCTAGAGTGGTAAAGTGATCTCTCGAGATTTGCAATTTTGCACGCATCGAATTGTTATGTACCACGTGATGAACGTTTTTTGTACCGCGTGATGAAGTTTTTTATTTTGAGCAGAGTTTGTACCATACTCGATGTTCACTCGATTTGCTTGCTTGTCTATTTCTAGACTAAAATGTACCATTCTGTTCGTCGATTTGCAGTTCTACAATATGCTTGAGCCTATAGTGTTCTTTTTATAACTGTTTACTGCAGTAAAAACATTTAAAGAATCTTTTCAGTCACATATCGGCGGATGAACATGGCAACTACATTACTAAATGACTGTAATTTTTGTTACTTGGTACATTCTACTGGAATTATTGGGGGGGCTCAATCCCCTCCTGGCGCCCCCAAGTGTCCGCCACTGTATTTAGTGTACTGGGGCCGGTTGTTCGTACGGCGTTTAGCTTAAACGGCGTATAAGTTTAAAATATACATTGTATTTATGTCTTCCT
>JAOBYK010747550.1:2597-27701 GCA_025434845.1 Phenganax subtilis
ATTCATATATTATAAATATGTACAATCCCTTCCCTTCATATAAATACTTTTTAGTTCTAGTTTTTGCGTGAGAAGAAATAGTAAAATTTTTTCTTTAAATGATTATAAACATTTACAATACCTGACCTTGACAATAGACGGTTTGAGTTTTAAGTTTTGCAGAAGAAAATATATTACACTTCTTCATTAAATGATTCAAATATTTTATGTACGTAAAATCCCTTAGGAAATATGTTTTCATTTCAGTGAGGATATAGAATCAAATCATGCAAACGAAAACATCAAGGCAAACGGAAAGAATACGAAGGTAAGTGGAAGCTTCGTATATAATATCATGGAAAGACTGAAATGCATATAGTTGCATAAGTGATCTGCGAGATACGGAGGAAACATGTATTTTGTTTGGCTTTTTTGTTATGAATTGTTTTTCAATTTTACACGTTTGAACACATGTACATGTCATTTTTTTAATGTAACACAGGATTCAAACGGGTTGGAATCTGTTGGCAGTTTGGCTTTAATGGGGGTGAGTTCATATATCTTCATAAACGACATTAGTCATAAAAAAGTACAGGATCTTATTGTAAAGAAGCTTTGAAATTCATGGGATAAAAGTGTCTTGACTAATTTTCCATACTTAATTCTCGAGAAACTCTGTACAAAAAGAGTGTGCTCGCTGTAAGACAAACTTTTAAGTTTGTCTTACAGCGAGAAACAGGCGCGAAACAGGTATTTTTATCACTTATAGACCCGGAGTGAGGGGGATTCGGGGAAATATTTCCCGAAGTGATTCGCCGGAGGGAAGTTTAATAACTGAGGGAAATTTTATCCGTATCGCCCGAGCGGAGAGTCTATAAATGATGTATTATACCGAAAATTTGAACTGCATACGAATGAACTATCAGCTCCCGCCATTTGTCGATGTTTTGAGTGGGTACGTGTAGTCCTCGCGAGAGGTCGCGTGAGATATATTTAATATCACAGAGTGATATATTAAATGTCACACCTCAAACTAGGAAATAGGGGATTGGGATGGGATACCGGAAAAATTCGACCGGTCATGTGGTACAAATACAGCTTTCTGATTGGACAATTTGAATATATAAGGTATTATATTGTGATATGTATAATGAATATTATAGTATCAAGCATCGGATGATGATGGTGTTATTTACAAAGAAGGTTTGGTATATCGAAAGTTGGTTGAAGAAGCGGGTGGAAAGAAAGGTGATTACTTGTCAGATTTTACTCGAAATTTGTGCGTAAACAATAACAGGTTACTTTCCACGTACGCGTTTTGGACACACTTTTTGTAGTTGCCTATAATGTTCCAGCAGGCCGATTTAAAGCTGGTACCATAGTCCCTAATCCCTACACTTTTGTTTAAATTATTATATTGAAACCCAAGAGATGGATACTGATATACTTTTGTTATTAGCGTCTGCTTGGAAACGAGGTTGGCAGCCATTTTTTGCTACTTTACGGGGAATGATTTTGTATTTACACAAGGTATAGTAAATCCAAATTTTCACACATTTATTTATTTAAAATATTTCGGTTTTGTCATTTGGAAGTTTGGTTTTAGATTGTCCTTAACAAGGAAGCTTTGTCTTCAATCGTTTATAACTTGCAAACTTAATTGTATTTTGTGCGCTGTGAAAAAGTCTGAAGTGAAAAACGTCTTCAAAAAAATGGCATATTGTTCAAACCAATGGACGATATACGCTTTAGACTTATTTTTCACCTAGGCAATGGCAAGGAAATTTTTGCAAAATATTTATGAAAATTAGGGAAATTGCAAAATTTGGTCGCGAAATGTTGTAGAATACGGAAAATATAGCCCTGCGAAGTTTTCAATTGTTGTGTACTTTCGTATCATATAATACGTGCGGAATTTGTAACTAATTTAGTTACCAAATTGGTTCCTACTTTTGGCTCCGTAGAAACTAACACTGCTGAAGGTCTTGCTCGGACGTCGCATTTTCTTCAAATAAAATTCTGTGAAAATAGCATAGAAATCTTATTTCTCGATAATTCAACGAAAAATTCTACCTAAAATGGTAACTTATGTTCAAAATGTTGCCTGAACTGAAACTTTTTAACCGTTAAATTCTTGAGAAAGAAATTGTTTTCTATTGAAGTCAACAAAAATGCGATGTATACACTATAGGCCTATGATCACGTTCGTCGCCTACTAAATTACAAAAATCTTGCCTGTAATATTTTTCAGCCAGATGAGTCGCATGATTTCGAAGATACACGATTTTCTCTTGGTGTACATCATGCCTTTGCAAGTCCGGCTTTTGATTACAGGAAAAGACCTGCTGTGTTTCGATTTATCACCGCAGACTGGAAAGTACTGCTGTTTCAAGCGAGGTATTTTTATATATTTAAATCAAGGCCAAGAATTATAAATATCTATAATATTTATAATGTTTGAATCATATAAAAAAGATTTGCAACATATCTTTTTACGTTAGAGTTTAAACTTAAAGTATCTATATATTGTTGAGGAATTCTAGATACCGTAAACCTCCGACTATAAGCCCTGGGCTTATATACTTTCGTAAGCGACTTTTGATGGGCTTATACAAGGGGGGCTTATATACTGGAGTAAACATACATGGACGATCTTTTGTGTTAGTAATAAACAAGTCGGTCATAAACAGAAAAATGAACATGTATTAATTGCGTGCTATGATTATACTATATTGAAACTACATGGTGGGCTAGTGGGCTTACATTCTGGAGGGCTTATATTTGAAATGACACAAGTGTTAGTACTTGTGGTGGGCTTATACACGGGGGGGGGGGGCTTATAAGGGAGCTTAAGCTTCGCGTTCAAAAGCTACGGCAAACGGCAGAGCCTTTTTTTCTTGGCAGACTTTTTTCGCCTCTCGTCTTTTTGGATTTTCCATTTGATGTCAAACAGTTTTATTTCAACAGCCTGTGGTAACACAACTAATTATCTATGCCTTACTGTTTTTATTCTGGAAATTTTTTTTCGCCTGGCGTCTGACGTTTGCCGTTAAACGCGAAGCTTAAGCTCTCCATAGTCGGAGGTTTACGGTGTAGAGCGTTTGAGTCCATCAAAGAAGAATTGTAGTATATCTTCTTACTCAAATATTAAAACTTTAAGTGTCTATATTAATATCAGGGATTGTACAAATTCTTGATATTTGGATAATTTAAAGAATTACAATATATCTTCTAATGCAAAAAGTAAAACTGGAGAGTGTCTGTATAAAAGTTGGAAATTGCTCACTTTTGACAATTTTGATATTTTCAGAGACAAAGAAGATATGCTAGGATGGGTTGAAGGATTAAATCTCGTTGCGGCCTCGTTTTCATCGCCTCCTCTCCCTGCGCCCGTTGGGTCATGGTATGTTGTCCTTGTGTTTTTTTAAAATCACATAACATATAAATAGCGTTGACAACTGGAAAATTTAAAACACAAACAAATGAACATAATGTATTATAGTTGGTAGGCTCATCAATAATTGTGCGGTAAAATATAGTGGCTTTCTGTGTGATTTTCTCTAAGATGCCTTCTTTCAACCAAATATGTAATTGTTTTTGTATAGCAAAACATTCCAAAGACCTGTCCTTCCTTTCTCAAGAACAAGGTTAACGTTGGTACGTAATACCAAAATAAATGTGTACATATGAGTCAAATCGAACTGCGATCAACTTCCTCCCCCGCAGGCGAACCTTTAGGAAATCAAATTTGGAGAAAGATATGTCAAATTTTCCGCCGTACCCGATGACATAGTGTAGAATTTCAAGAATAATGCCGCCAGTAGCGGGTGTGTTAGTAATAGGGTCTATTATGTACCCCGTGTAATATGAAGTACTGGTGGTAAGTTTTGTACATGACTGCTGATCAAGTTTGTGCGACAAAGTGAAATGCCCGATAGGGAGGCTGGGAGGGCATGAATTTGAGTCAGATTCCCGTTCATGTGGAACCCTTTATGTCGAACTGATGTATGGTCAAATCCCGGCAGAGTGTTAGTAGTTGAAATTGAGTCTTAGTTAGGATGGGATGTTAGCTCGCGTTTTTAATTATTCTCTTATGATTTCTACTTCTGTTCATTTATCTAGACCCAACAGTTGGCTAGTCATGAAGCCAAGGTAGGTAATGCGTTGAAGGGACTTTTTAATGTTTAAAATTTAGACCTCAAATTCTGTGGTAAACAAAGTGCTTGATAATCTTCATGATTCTACCGTACCTGTATTATACATTAAAGCTAAGCTTTATTTCTACAACATTCTTGGCGTGCTTATTACCCGGACAACACAGACATATTTCCTCATCGGAAAGTGGCATTATTACTAAGATTCTTGTAGTTTTGCATGGCGAAAGCAACAATATCAGTATTCGTTTGAGGGTACACCATGTATCTTTATTATTGCAAAGCTTTCGGTCCGTTAGCCCCCACCTTCATCAGTGCAACTAACTTGAAAGATTGTGATGTAAAAAGGACGTATAAATCTTTCAAGTTAGTTGCACTGATGAGGGTCCGGGCTAACGGATCGAAAGCTTTGCAATAATATATATACCTGGGGCCGGTTGTATAAAACTTTTAACTACGTTTTAAATATGATTTTGTAGTTAAAATGTAGTTAAATCTTGAACAGGCGATTCTGATTGGTTGATAATCGTACTTTACTGCAGTTAACTTAACGACGGTTTTATACAACCGGCCCCTGGTGTATCCTCAAAGGAATACTGATCCTATTATTACTGTTCACAGGAACTGAGCAAGTTCTTCATTAATCATGCGGTATTCTTGTAGGCTCAAGAAATGGCGAATGTTCTCATTGATCACTTGAATAAACAACCTCATGGTATTGATCACAGACATCGTGAAATGGTCGATTGGTTGGAGAAGAGGGATTTCTATGACTATGAGGTCAGTAACTATTTATAGCAAGGTCAGGGATTGTACATATTTATAATACTTGAGTCGTTTGAAGAAGAATTGTCGTTTATTTTCTCCTACAAAAACTAAAAGTGTTTATTTTAAGGTCAGGAATTGTACATTTGTTTTCTCTGATATTTGAGAAAATAAATGTTATTGAAAGTCCTTTGGAGTGGTAACCCTATCATGACCAGTAAAAATCTCACTACGTAGCTGGAGTGAGAATCTTTCTGCGCCTGCGGTCCAATTTGTTAGCTAACATCTAATGGCAGAAAACGTCATGTAAGCCTCGCTCATTTGTACTTGTATTATTCTATTTTTGCAGTATAAACGCTATCGGTCGTACAGTAATATTCTAAAGAGCTCGAAACTACAAACTCAAGTGCGAGAACGTGGTAAAAAGCAACCTAGGTTAGAAGCTGTTAAAAGAAACGGTTTGTTAAGTGAACACTTGAAAAGATATAGTTCTCTTAACGATCTACTGAACGCAGCCGATGATGATCAAAAGGCGTACGCAAATTATAGGGAGAGTTACTTCATGGCAATTTATAAAGGATAGGATTTTTTTTTACACCCCCAAGTAATTTATTCTAAAGAAATATTATATTATATGCGTGTTGTATGTTAAGCAGTGGAACTCGTTGCAAATGCGGCTATTGAAGAGGTTAACATTTCACGATTTCTTGTGACGTGTACAGGTAGCTTGAGGTTTCGTGCTGAGTTTTTGCACTTGTGTGCGTCTACATTCTTTTGTACAAAACTATAGTCTGCAAGAAATCGGAAGAAAAAGTAAAAATAAATCTAAAGAAGTCTGCCAGATATATTGGGATTAAAATAACGCTACCCGTAGCCGTTACGTGAAATAGCGGTATCTTAACCTCTACTTTTAGCTGTCGACAAAACTTTTGATCCATGTAAGAGGAAGAAAAATCATCACAAAAACTGGAAAGTACATTTTAGATTTAGTAAAATTGCAAAGTTGGTTGACGAATTGTTGTGAAATACAAAAATATAGCCAACCCTCCGAAGTTTGCAAATTTTGATTATTTTTGTGACGTGCGGAAAGTGGTGAGAAGAATTATCCACTTTTGGCTAAAAAATTTCCGAGCAAAATTTCCAAACTTCACGGATTTTAGCAAGGATTTTTTTCTCATTTTACAAGATTTCCAGACGAAACTTTGCAATGTTACTTCTTTCATGGAGTTGTGGTGGATTTTCTTGTTATCTAGATCAAAATTTAGTTTATTGTTTGAATCATTCATTGAGCACAAGACAAAGGCACTGTTACCCGATACAATTTTTCATGTAACTTTTGATTGCTCCATGCACGCCTTGCAAAGGAAATATCGTTGCCACAGAATAAAGATCTATACCATAGGGTCGCTTGTGTTATAATCTTTTAAGTTTTTGTATCGTCACATATCGCATTTGGCATGTTGTCCGCCAATACTCTGGCCAGTCGATTGCTTTTTCTAGCCAATAAACACCCGGAACTAGCATGTCCGCCATTACTATGGCCAGTAGGCTGCATATTCGCATAAAGAAGGGTGCACACGTTGCATACTGAGTGGCCATTCTGTGTAGATCGTTATTCCGTGTCATAGTAAGGCAAGTTGTACGAGTCAAGCTCGTTTCAAACGTCGTGCTACTGACTTGTCGATTGCATGAAGACAATGGATAATGGTGCGAAACGAGCCTCGTTTGCTCTTTGTATAACATGGCTTAGAATCGCAAAAAATCATTTCGACACAAGTAGCATGAACTGATGCAAGGGGTTTTACGCGATGCAATGAATCTTTGCATGCATTTACATTGTCACCTTCTATTGGCTTGCAGAGTGGCAATAGCTGCACGTGTGAATTAAGGCCGACTTCCACTTCAATTGTATCGTGGTGTAACCCTAGCGTATTTCTTTGTTCCAAAGTCACTGGCTTTGTTCACGAGAGAAAGAGATCCGCTACGTTACGCTGCGGCACTGTAGAAATGGGAAACGGTTTGCCGGGTTTTATTTATTATTGTGTTTGTTTTGTATTGTAAAATGTATAAGTTAAGTGTTCGACTATTTATTCCCTTCTTGTATAAGGAAGAGACTCTAGGTTTGTGGAGAAATGTAAATTAAACGCGTTTTATATGTTAGAGCTTGTTTCTCACAATAGAAAAGTGTTTCATTGCGTAGCTATAACTAGATTTCACGGAACGGTATTGGATGACAACAGATCTTGGTCAGCTTGCAGTTTGCTTGAGAAAATGATGTTGATTCTATATTTTGCATCGTTGTAGTCCTGTTTTCTTGTTTGCTTCTTTGTTTGTCTGTTTATTTACAAGTAGCTTGTATGTTTGCTCGCTGGTTTGTTTGTTTATCTTCCTGTTTTTTGTGCTTGTGTGATTCTTTGAGCATTCACACAACCAATCAGAGACTTTGTTTACAAACTTGTTTTTGAATTCATTATGAACATTTGAGCTTGAAAACGAACTTACGAAGTTTGCTAGAAAGCTTTGAATATTTCAGCGAAAAGTGATCTGAAATAGACAATAATGTACGCTAAACTTTTTATACAATAGGTCCTGTGTGAGTGTACTTGGGTCTCCTTTCAGAGTTCAATCGTGCTTTAATATTAGGCCTCTCTGCAACGGCACGATGAAATTTCAAAACCAGTTCACAAGGCTCTTTATCAAACACTTCTGGGCACTCAAAAAGATTACCATCTAAAACATGGAACACACAAATATCAACCCAACACAACTCCTCACCAACAAATACCAATTTTCCAGTTTTTTTGGAGTTTTCTTTTAAAAGGGTTTCAAAGAAATCAATCCATTTTGGAAGACGTTTCGTTTTGTAGTATTCGATAAATGGCTGTGTGGCTTCTTTTTGCTCCAAATAACCAGCATTTGTGTCAATAGCATGCCAGGCCCTTAGCCCCTCCTCAACACAATCAACAATCCCCGCCATTATCATTTCTGCTTGCAGACGACCTGGTTAAAAAGAATATGATAATTTGCCATGCAATAGTCTCTTCTTGACAAGTAAAATGCTGCTTGAGTTGAAAAGAGAAATTGGCAAGAAATATTTTGTGTTTTGTTGAAATACTCATAAGTCCTTGACAAGTAAAAGACTACTTAACGAGTTAGCAAGAAAACTTGGTGGATATCTTTGTTAACCAAGATACAAGAGCCAGTCTCCCTTATGTTTGACCATTAAAACTGCCACTTAATGAAAATAAACTTTAGTAGAGAAATTGTCAGCAGTTTTTTTTTACCAATTAGAGATTATAAATAACACCAGAAGGGGCATCACAATCTTAGTTCAGTCAAGGAATAAAGAGCAAATTGAAACCACAAAATATGAAAACCTGTGTTACAAGGCTTGTTGTTTCAGGTGTCTTTCGTAACATTTCTGCGGTTTTTTTTACGAAATATTTTGAATATTTCACTTCATCTCACCATTTGAAACGTTATATTGCTGACGTCAGCATTATATTCGAACGTTTTCAAAACTGTGTCATACTCAAAATGTTGTTAAGGATGTTTTTCTTTAGCTTAAGAAGTGATTGCTCTTTTGACTGGAAGAAGAATCTAGAGATTTTGAAGAAAAATCAGCTTTATGTTAGCGTTTGCATATTTTGGCCCAATTGGCGCGTAACCTTCTTGTGACTGAATTAAGATTAGGATCCCATCGGTAATAGGTTATAGTCTCTTAGGTCTACTAAACCTACCTTGTTCACTCTTGGGGTATAGCCGTCCACCGTCCAACTTCTTGCCCAAATAACGACAAATCACCGGTGTTTGACTTAAATATATATCTCCATGTTCCAACACTGGAAATGCAAAGTGCTTTTTGCCTTTTCCTTTCCCCATTGCGACGGCTTCTGCGTACGATTTACCCTCGAAAACATCAATATATGGCGTCTGGGTTTCGGCAAACAACAGCCTTGCAAATTCACCGCGGCCAGCAATCTCAGGCCAATAATATAACTTAAATTCTGGTTCTCTACCTGCTTGAGCCATTGTTTGTTTGCTGGAGTGCAATAATTGCAAGATGCTAGGCTTTCTTTCGCTGTTTGTGGCTATGGTGGTGTGTTAGAGATAAAATATGTAATTTAGCGAAAGACTAATTAACATTTTGTGTGGAGAATCACAATATTGCGAAACACTAGTATCAAGTATCAATAATTCATGCTTTTCGTAATCTCATGCATAATAAAATTGTGACACAAAGGAACTCGAAACCGTATTGCGCTTTTAGAAATTTAGATTACTAATCAATCTGCCCAAGGCCCGTTTTCCACTCGGTGGAATTTTCGTGCGGAAAATAAATGGAGCAGTGTGATTCGCTCGCTTCAAGAACGTAAATTATTTTGGTACAGCGGCGTTTGTATGAATGTGAGAAATCGCACTTATTTATAATACTCGATTGTGATCAAACTAGTAAATTTTAATCTTACACTAGCCTTATTTCATTTTTTTCCCAATGTACCACTGCCCGGAACTACAATTTCCCGCGCTTTTTCTTTTTAGAAGTATTCCCTCTTACTGGCGGGCTTGCGGGCTTGTGATGCTGTGCTCACTCATGACATGCTTGTTTGAGAGATCTAAATTTGGCATTCTTGTAAAATGACGTGTGATAGTTTCTTTCGAATCATGCCCATCAGTAAAACGTATACACTAGAAGTAGGTTTTCAAGATGGCGGCTCTACTTTAATATTGCCTCTATTAATACTTATTTACTGTTGGATAGCGAGTTATCCACTGAATAGCGATTTATACACCTTTCGTACAACCGGCCCCTGGTGCAAAGCCTGTTTTGCACCAGGCGGAATTTTCCGTGCGGAAAGTAAATCTATCAAGCAGATTGGCTAGCAATATATTTCGCCCGAAGCAAAACAATCACGTTGCTAGATTTATTTGCTTCACGGAAAATTCCATCTTAGTGGAAAACGGGCTTTAGTCAGAGCGAAATACGCGTCTTGGTTGCTCAAAGCTATTTCGCTTAAAATGTCCTAGCAAAAAATATCCTGGGTTGCCCTAAATTTCAAGAAGGTTGTCAACTTGTTTATATAAAGTGGAAAAGTTTTTCCACAAGTCTTGAATGGATGAACAGAAGTCTTGATTTGCAAAGTTTTGAAATAAATCAACGTAAGTGAAGTAAGGAACAAAAAATTTAGTTTAATTTTAACCCTGGATTAATGGTAATCCACTTTCGAACAACCGTCTCCTGGAGTATGCGATTCATTCATAGTCTGTGTAAGTCACATGACTTGTGCATTTCAAAGCTTAAGTCACACTTGAGCGTTGCGACTTTGGGGGACTTTCCCATTTTATTCTGGGATTCCCAACATTCAGGACGAAATCGTGTTGCTATTGCTTCAAACACGTTATAAAAGATCTCTGCTTTGTGATATAATGTAGCAGATGTTACTAGTGTGTTGTACAATACGGAGTGGTATTTTGGTAAACTAATATTAAAGGGCATAAACTCAAAGGCATTTCATGGTATTGACTTGATACATTGAATTGCATATCAAAAGGTATGGTCTACATTTAATAATGCCAAGTACGACTAGAAATTATGAACGATTTAAGCACGAATCAATACTAAGAATTATATAAAGACTATCTGTTTTAGATGGTAACATGTTTTGTATTAAATTTAACATTTCTGTAGTGTGAATCTTATTGAGAATCTTACCAGCTTTTTTGCTGACTTATCAAGTTCACAATCTCCATGCTATAATAATCCTTCGGGCTTGTTTGTATGGAGCTGAATTTCTCAGCTAACTGACTGACTCGATTTGCTGAGAAAATATGGTGATCATTATGTTGGCCAGATTTACCTGTCTCCTTCACTTTTTTTGCCACTAGGTTTGTAGTGCTGTGCGTCAGAGCCGGAGGACCAGAGCTGGAGTTTTTTCAGCTCTGGCGAAACTCCAGCCGCACTTTTTTGTGCTGCAGAGTAGGGTTGGACTTTGGTAAATGTCCCACTAAAATTGATTAATGTCCAACCGAACTGTACTCTGATTAGTATCGATTAGTATCGACACAGGGCAAAAAGTGGCATGAAAATATTTCATCTATGTATGACAGTGCTTCCACTTCAAAATGCAAATTTCCAATGAAAGTTTGAATTTTCACAATTTTACCGGAGCAAGAAATCTTTTGCTGGAGCCGGAGTTTCTTTTCCCGGAGCCGGAACCAGAGCCGGAGGTGAAAAACCCGGAGTTTGCACAGCACTAACTATGTTTGCCAGTATATGTCTTATTTTGAATGAGGCAAAGAAAATATTTATGTGCTATGAGGGAACTGAAATGACCTACATACACTTTGTGGTTTGGTCTCTAACATTTTTAGAGTATATCAAGTAGGTAGACCTTTTACTGGAAACCACTTATTACTGCTGTTTGCAAGCTACTGTGAGGGTTGCGATTTTTTCATGCTTGTTTATGTTTCAAAACAGGCATGTTTGCCAGGCAAAACATGCACGTTCTAGCGAAAGTTCGTTACATTTCAGCAAACATCATAGAGTAACGAGCTGACTTCCGTTAAAACATGCGTAATTTTCTTGTCAAACGTGAACATTTGAAACATAAACACGAAAAAAATTGCACTTGTCATGGTAGATTGTAAACAGCAGTACTTATCCAATGGGTTTAAAAGTACAGGTTTACTCTTTTTGTGTTCAGGGATAAAGTTTGTGCAGTGATGGCAGAAGGCGATTCGCTAACAAATTTTTCGCTGCCCAACTTTGGAAATTTAAATTCCACAGAATTGTTGAACATGTTCAGTAGTGATTCATTATTTGCAAGCGTTGGAGACAGTATAAAAGGTTAGTGTACTAAAATAAAGGGTTTTTATCACACATTTTGTGCCTCACAATCAAAATGCAACCTTCAAGCTTCCCACTTCTGCTTCTGTAAACTGCTCTTAATAACACATTTTCTGTATTGCTGTTGTACTGGTTCTTGAGTTGCAGACAAATTTGTTTAATAAAACTGAAATTTTGTATTTTTGATTGAGATCATACTTCAGAGCATTCTTAACTTTATGTGGCTTTATTCAAGAAAAAATACAGAAAATTCACTGGACTAGGTGTCAGACTAGTAAACAATTAAAAATCGAGATCAATCCCAGAATAACGAATTTTTGCTTGCCTTTTACAAATGTTTAGAATTGTTTATTTCATGGCCAGGAAATGTCGATTTATATGGGAAAACCTTGTCGACAGTATAGGCGCGATCAAAATAATGCACTTTTGAAAGTCCAATAAATTTACAGAACCAGAAGTGGAAAAGACCTCAGCTTGTTTTGAATTTGCTATTGCATGAGCACTAAATGTGTTGGTTGTATTTTTTTGCGTAGCAGCCGAGCTGGAAATCTTGGAACAACCAAAACAGGTTTGTAATTTTTTAATGCACTACTGAGTGTTAAAAGTTTCACTGTAAGAAGTAAATAGAAAAGTTAACTGGAATTAGATGAAGTGTTGTATTGCTCAGTTTTACCCTCTCTATTCCCAACTTCATTTTCTAATATTTTATTCTTGCTGTACAGCGTGGATTTAGGTTCAGATATTCTTGCGAAGGTCCTTCTCATGGAGGACTGCCAGGAGAACATTCTGCTAAAGGTCGTAAGTCCTACCCATCCGTTCAGGTATGTATGCTTCAATCAGATGATTTACTGGGTAAACTGTCAAATAGACTATTGCAATGAATATTTTACTGTACATGTTGTAGATCACTAATTACTTTGGGAAAGCGAGAATCGAAGTGACATTAGTGACTGCCTCGGACCCACCACAACCCCATGCTCATAGTTTGGTGGGCAAAAATGTTGTTGATGGTGCATGTGTCGTTGAAGTTGGTCCAGAGAATGGCATGACTGCAACGTAAGTACAGTGGCTATAGCTTCACCCAGTGAACTCTTTTAGTAAACTGGAAAAATAACTTCAAAGTTATTATCACTGGCTGAAGCCAATATGGCCCACATCAAGCTAAAGCATTTTGAATACATAGTGAAATAACGGAGGGAGGAATAAGTATTTTTAAAGTGTATTTGTCAATAAATCATGTTTGAAAGCCTTTGCACTCGTTCTGTAAAATCCCATAACTCATTACAACACAATAATGTTCCTTTCGTATTTTCTGTCTCCTTGTAGCTAGCTACGTGTGATATTTCGGTCCTCGGTTACCATTTTTCATTTTCAGCACATCTACTGTATTTAAAGCTATTTTGTCCTAGTTCGATGTAAAAGGAAATTCAAATGTGTTCCGAAAGGGAAAAATAGCGAAATTTATCGATTTTTAATCTCTTCTGAGAAATTTTCTTGAGCTGATCGAGTTTGGCTTCTGTAACTTTAGTGGATGGAGCGTGGAACTAATTGTTTTGCAGAGAAAATTCACAATTTCGGTCTTTCACATAAATCTACCGAGTTGTTTACTTCCATTTTTAATATTTTCGTGCATATGGTAACATGCTGTAACTTCCATTGCGGTTGAAACTACAGCTTCTATTCAACTGAGGAGAGGATTTTTTGAAATTCAAGTAAATCCTCTGTTCAATTGAAACATGATCTGCTGCCTGTGGGAAGTCACTCGAGAGGCTCTGCTCTACATTTGGTCACAGATGAGACTAAGAGATGTCCGACTTCGGCTTCAAGCCACTGATTTTGGCGCAAGTGGCCGCCATTAACCTAGCAAGTGCTCTAAACAGAGACCATCAACCCTCGGGCATGACTACCTTTCTGTAGGGCACTTGCTAGGATAATGGCCGCCATGAGAATCGCAGGAAAATCGACTTACGCAATTTTGAGGCAGTCAGACATCTGTTAGTAGAGACCTTTTGATTGACGTTTACGGCGAACCGCTGACTGCAAACGGCAAAATTTAAGTCGCATTTTAAAGTCAACTATGTCAGTTGTTCGATGTTACGGGAAAGTATATAATGAACT
Organism: Phenganax subtilis; assembly: GCA_025434845.1. Taxonomy (NCBI): domain Eukaryota; kingdom Metazoa; phylum Cnidaria; class Anthozoa; order Malacalcyonacea; family Clavulariidae; genus Phenganax; species Phenganax subtilis. The sequence continues at coordinate 16,461 of JAOBYK010747550.1, forward strand.
GAGTCGTGATTTGAAAACTTCGCTCTACAAAACTGTTGATATTACAAACAAATGTGATTTACAGTTTGCCGTTAGCAGTTAGCGGTTCGCCGTAAACGTTCATCTAAAAGTGCCTAGTCTCTAATCTGTGACTCGTTAGATGAGATGTTTGCGTTGTGAGAGATTTGAGTGTGGTGGTGTTGCACATATGTGGAAGTTCTGGCCGTTTCAGCCGTGTGTCTCATTAGCAGGATTTTGTAAGCTTTATCAAACAGTATAAAATTTGTTAATTTTATTTTTTAGTTTCCCTAATCTGGGTATCCAACATGTCACTAAAAAGAATGTGAAAGCTGTGCTAAAAGAACGATATCTAAAAAGACGGCAATTGGAGAAACTGCCGTTGTCAGGGGCATCCCCTGAGGGAATGAATATGGATGTAGATCTGAGGGCTGGGTCGAGTCACGAGGTCACTGACCAGAAAGTAGCTGAAGCTATCACGAGTAAGAAATCTTTTAAATACAACTATTACAACCATTGAACTAAAATAGATGGAAAGGTACCCGCAATATGACTTGGTTATTTAAATTTCCCAGATTTAGATAAGGGTGTGGGGCAACTCCCCTCTACTTTTCCCACCTTTCTCCCCCTCGGAGTAAAAAATTTTTTTGCTGCTTAGGTTCCTTGAGGTTCTTAATACCATTATTTGTGGTGTCAAAAAAGCGTAATATGAAAATCGTAGCGTAATTTTTTAGGACAAGAGCTGAACAAAATCGATCAGATGGTGGATCATGAAGCGAAAAATATGAACTTGAGTACAGTACGGCTGTGTTTTCAGACTTATTTACCAAATGAACAAGGACATTTTGTCAACTGTCTCAGTCCTGTTTACTCCAACGCAATTTTTGATTCAAGTAAGTGCTTTTGTGAACCTGAGACAGATTAGATACTAACAGATATCCGACTTAGACTTCAAGCCTATGATTTTTGCGTAAGTTCCCGCCATTATCCTACCAAGTGCCGTAAACAGAGACCGTCACCCCCAGGCGCCATCTTGAAGATCATTCGTTCGGGGAGGGTGAATGCCTTTCTGTAAGGCACCTGCTAGGAACATGGTCGCCATGAAAATCGCAGGGAAATCGACTTACGCAATTATGGGGTAGTCGGATATCAGTTAGTCTCTAATCTGTGCCTGAAAGGGCATGGAATGTTGGTCAAATTGAGAATATATTTCTCTCTAGAAATAAACAAATCATGCTTAGTCTCACTTGTTTATGTGTGTTTGACCTTATGGAATACTATTACACGTGTATAGTTCGCTTTAAGTTGGCCTGTTAGAGCAGCTTATGGTGTTTAAATTCAGAAAATTCTACTCTGGAAAGAGGAAGCAAATCAGATATATTCCTTCTCGGGTGTACGACGAACAAGTTTTTTTTATCGAGCTATCGTTCCAGTTTACTGAGAGTTCACTAGCTTCTGAACAATGCCTCTTGTGAAAAAAAAAACTTGTCAATTTTGTCGTACACACGAGCAAATGAAACTTGTTAAAAATAGTAAGTTGTTGGGGAAAATTCTCTCGTCCCTTCAGGGCTCTAATCGGAGGCATACACGTATTAATCGTTTTTTACTTGTTTGTATGTTATGTTTTTCTCATATAAAGTTGTCAGATGGAATACAAGTGAAGCTTTCGCCATTAAATTTGTTTGAATTGCTTACTTTTGCCACAGAAGCGGCGTCTGCGTCTGAATTGAAAATCTGTCGAATTGATCGACAATCCGGCTTCGTCCAAGGTGGAGAAGAAGTGTTTTTATTATGTGACAAAGTTCAAAAAGGTACAATTTTATTCACATCGCAGATACCGAAATATTTTAAACACATTGAATGATAGTAGAACTGAAACACTTAATATTGGAAACTTTGGAGAAAAACTGTAAGAAAGTGCGGTGATGCAATATATTGTTTGAAGTTAACAGTAGTATGAAGAATTTTCAAGACTGGAGTTTTTGCTATACGCCGTTGTGTACTTGAGGCAGATAACACAAAGCAAAGTCTTAATAATTCATGCATGACATTACGCGAAACCCGAATTCATTGAATGTTTTATTATTCAGTTTGAAAATTATCGGCGATTCTTTGTTCTTATAAAGCCATTTCTGTTGTTTTGAATGATATTTGTTTTCCCCGCCCTTCAGTTTCGTCTCGCGATTGTCGTGCGCGTAGATGCTCATATGCCTCGCTAGTACGTCATAAAGAGCGAATATGACGATTTAGCTGATGGCTCCTAGCCAATCAAACATCACCATTCTTTTTAAATGAACAATAAGAACATATAGATTTGGCAAAATGCCTTATCCTAGTAAAAATCTTAATTAACTATGTCTTTTGTTAATTTATTTTTAGACGATATTGAAGTTCGATTTTTTGCAACTCCAGGTACTGTGCAAGTCTTTATTGTTTGTTTATTTGTTGTATTAAATTATTTACAAACGATATTGGAAATGTAGGCACATATTCGTGCATGCAAACACAGAAACACGTAAACGAAATATCCTTTAATAACAAACAAATATTAAAATAAAAGAACAAAAATACAGATAATAAAAAAGTACAAAAGCTGACAAGCGCTAACTATTGTGCCAAGGAAAATTACAGTAATTCGAATGTTTGTTTGTTTGTTCAGATGATGCTAAACCAGATTGGGAGGCTTTTGGGAAATTCTCAACGTCAGATGTTCATCGACAGGTGAGCAGGGAAACCTAAAATATAACTTTGATTCTTTAATTTGTTATCTTGCTTGTGAAATAAGAGAATAGCTACATTATGTTGTTGCGGGCCGCAGTCGAATGAATACGTATTTGTAAGTTTCTCCGAGTGATGGTCACATCATAAAAACAAAGAAGCAATGTAGCTTCATGTTATTGTGAGGGACATGCTCAGGTGAATGAATTTGTTGTAAGTCTGTCTGGCCCCGTTTACACTATACCGCATTGCTATCGGAGCGGCTCAAATATTGCAACTATTGATGCTCTGTAAAGATTTTTAATGGTAATGACACAAAGAAATATACAAATTATATCAGCCTAGCTAATATTTGCTGCTGATTATAGCTCCTTAACAGCAAACGAAGATGTCGTGACGAGTGAATCCGGTATAGTGTAAAGGCGGCCGCTGAGTGATACACTATGACACGCAAAGTAGTAAAATAGTGTGATAATTTTATGGCTGCTTGATGAAGTATTGCTTGCTTTGTGTAGTTTGCAATCGTGTTTAAGACTCCGGAGTACTGGGACACAGCTATAGAAAAGCCAGTGACTGTAAACATTGCATTGAGGAGAAAAAGCGATAAAGAGACAAGTGCCCCTATTAACTTCACGTACAAACCCACGATATTTGGTGAGTTGCATACAAAACATAACACAAACTTACATAAACATGAAAATAATAGAACTGAGACTTTGGTCAAGTTTTCAAACCATATCCGCAATGACTATGTCTTCACCGTGCACAAGTTTACAAAAACGTGAACGGTAAGACAGAACAAAGACTTTGGTAAAGTCTCCAAGCTATATCTTCAATGACTATGTCTTCACCGTGCATAACTTTACATAAACAAAAAGATTAAAAAATGACTTTGGTCAAGTTTACAAACCACATCTTTAATGACTATGTATTCACCGTGCACAAGTTTGCATGAACATGAACAAAATTATAAAACAAAGGTGTTATTTAAGTCTACAAACAATGTCTTGAATAGCTGTTTTAAAACATTTTCAAACAATTTTTTTCGGCATTTGTAGACACGGAACAAATTGGCGCAAAACGACGGAAAAAAGTTCCACATTTTGGCGACATCGAGCATTCAGGCCCTAGTGGCTTTCTGGGAAGCGAGCTTGGTGCAGGGCCCTCGGGCACTGAGCCAGCGGCTGCGCCGTTCCTTAACCCTACTTTATTTCCCGTGAACCCTAGCTCTTTCTGGAATATTCCTACAAGTTTACCTGGACTCTCCGGTAGTTTTACTGGTTTGTCCGGATTTCCCGCTCAAGTAGGTCTTCCCAATTTTGCTGTGAGTGGTTTATCCGGTTCTACAGATAACGAACGTCAAGAGCAGTACGAATCAACTAGACAGGAACCTTCACCTACTAACCTGCCTTGAATGAAGAACGGCTGGTGTAAACTATGTTCATCAAGTGGAATATAAGTACATCAGATGTAAAATAAGTACATCAGTTGTAAATTAGGTACCAGCGTACATTAAGTACAGCAGATGCAAATGTAAACTAAAGTCCCTGAAGCTGTCACTTGTAGGAAAACCAACCACAAAAATTATTTATTTTCTTTTTTATAAATTGGATAGCAAAAACTTGTTTTTGAATATAAGTCGTCTTATAAATATGCATGAATATGATAAGATTTAATGGTAAAAAGTGAAAAACTTTAAGCCAATTTAAAGCAAAACATGCTATGAATAATACTTACTATTTGAAACTGACAAATTGATGCACATAGCAGTTTAAAGATGAGTCAAATGACTTGAATTGATAGGTTTTTTAAACAAAAGGACAGGGGCCGTGGAACCGGGGGGCATTGGGGGCCAGTGCCCCCCCCCCACTTTTTGTATCAGGAGAAAATGTGCCCTTTTTCTGTATTAAAAGTGCCCTGTTTTCATGGAATGGCAATGGTTTTCCATATTTTCTAGGGATTTGCATATCTCACACTTTTTGAATTAAAAATTTTCCGAAAGAAGCTGCTTTTCCCCTGACGTCCATAAAACGTATTCGCCTCCCAAAAAATTAGGTCCTGGCTATGCCCCCTGAACGTGTCAATCCCAGTTAGCGATGAGACGTCTTTACTCTCTTACTAATCATTATAACGATTTATAACGAAGAAATAATGCAAGTATAAACTAGTTTTTGAAGTATTGATTGAGCAATGATAAAGTAACTATTACAGTATCAACGAATACAGGCGCAATTAACTATTACTAAACTATGTACCATTACCATTGAACTAAAACTATATGGAACACTAATGGACCTTTTAACCTTATAGACCAAATTTCAAAAAATTTTGAAATAGGAAAATCTTTTACAAAAGCCTGAAAGAACATCCTGAATTTAGTAAAACTGCGAAGTTTGGGTGTGAAATGTTGTAAAATAAAGAAAATACAACCGTGCAAAGTTGACAAATTTTGTATATTTTTCTATTACGCGCGGGAAATGGATACCTAAATTCTCGAACGGGGTATTAATTTCCCGCGCGTAATATAAAAATATACAAAATTTGCCAACTTTGCACGGTTATATTTTCCTTATTTTACAACACTTCGCAACCAAACTTGGCAGTTTTAGTAAATTCAGGATGCTCTTTCAGGCTGTCGCAAAAGATTTTCCTAGTTCAAAATTTTGTGAAATTTTGTCTATAAGGTTAAAGGTCCATTGAAGCCAAATTTGACCCCTAGATACGTGGGTTTGACACCGAGACTCGCGTGTTTACAGTTTCGCGATTCTCTCACGGGAATACAGACTTCACTCCTAATTGTACGTTTTCGCCGAAAAAGAAGCTATTTTTGGGCAGTTCGTTCGTAAAAGTAGAAAAAAACTGAATTTATTTTCTTTGTGTTTTTTAGTGCAAAGTTTCTTCGAAACTTTGCAGTATTGTGATGAGTCGCGCAAATTCATATAGTCAGTCATACGGTCAGTCATACAGTCAGTCACAGTGTAAACTTTCCGGGGGGTTTATGTAGGTATTTCTCCTGCATATTTCTATTAAAATGTTAAACAAGTCCATCAGTGTGCACCCCCGTTTTCACTTAAATTCCCATCGAACACGTGCTTCGTGGCAAATTATTAACAATTTTGCCTGCGCTAATGGCGGACGTGGTAGGAGTGAGACAAATACATACTTGCTAAGTTGCTGTTTTTAAAGCTAAAATATGTTATGAGTATTCGCTGTATCAGACAAATCGCGATTCAGTAAAACAAAAATCAAAGCAACAGGTTGTTTTTGCATTCTGTAGCGTTGAGCTATTAACTCATTGTTATCATAAATAATACACATAAGCAACTAGTAATTTACGGCTAAACTTGTCGATGAAAGTTGCAAATTTTGGGGTTTCTTGCTATCCTAAATATTAGTTTAGACATTCAGTGCGAAAGCAACTGTTAGAATGACACACCGAACAAAACGCTGAAAGTCCGCAATCACGGGCGTAAAGCGAAAATTCGCAACTGAAGAGTAGTTAGCATTTAACTCCCGACAATCGTACGCCGACATAAACTTGCATTGATTGTCTCAATTCACTTATAGGCGGCACATTTGGTGCTAAGTCAAGAGAGTGAAAATGTGCGACTGTGGTCAAGAGTAGTTATAGACTGCAGTCTGCGGTGAATGTTTGCGGATGTTTTGTAGTCTAGCAAAAGACTTGCGATAATGAATATAAACTATAGACAATCACTGGCAAGTTTACTTCTACAATTCAACTATAGTGTAGTGCTGCTGCGTTTCCTGTGTCTCTCATAGTTCAAAATAGGAGATTCTTGCAACTTTCGCTGTCCGAATTATGTAGTTATCCCATAAAAACAAGCAACACAGATCGACATGCATTAAGATTGATGAGAACAATCTGTATAGTAATGGATGCTTAGCCATGTAGTAACGACTAACGATTGCTTTATAAGTTGACAATATGACGCTGTCTGTTTACAGACATGTGTCTTGTTGTCAACTTATAAGGTAATCGTTACTACATGGATAAGCATCTATTAACAAGTTGAGTCAGCAATAAAAAGTGTGGATGTTGCAGGGAGCTTTAGTACAGTCTCTTTTCTCCACAGCCACAGCCTGTTCATATTCAAATACCATTCGGAGGTGTAAAATTTACAAAGATGGAATGCGATGACGCGTTCGCAATCTACAATAGGCGTTGGTATAATGTGCTGTACTAGAGTGGACGGGTGGTTAGGTGTGCAGAGTGTAGTATGGTCGCTGTAGTGGTGTGTATAAGCAGACGACAAACATAAACTCACTCGCGGCTATTTTGTATCAGTAATACTCATTACCCGGGATCTAAAAGAGTGCGGCGGGTAGAGTGCTCTAAAGATCTCAGAAACTTTGCACTCTCTTTGAGGTCTCTAGTTTTCTTACTTTCTGCTAAACAATGCTTAGTACAGCTTCATAAAACTTGTTTATTTTGGCAGTTTGACTCATTTTCCGAGCATGTTTCTTTGTTTTGTTTTTCGACCGTGTTTTCCGTTGCGTTGAAAGACTAGGACCCACCTCAGACTTCTGGCTTTGTTTAGCTGCAGGTAACATTCCATGTATTTTTAGTTCAATGACCATTACAAAAGGTTAAGCAGTCAAATTTTCAGATATATCCTGTCTAACGTATTAAACTGCTCTGCTGAATTTATATTTTAATTCTTTATTGCGAACTCCGAATACATTGAAAGCCCCGCTTTGATAGTTTATTTTAATAGTTTAATAGTTCAATTGAAAAAAATTACAATGCAGCTCGTAATAGTTGAATTGCGTAATCTGTTTACAAAGTATAATCATAAAATATTTAAAATCCCAGACAATATTAAAAATCTATGTACATTACTCAAGAATTTTAAAGTATGAGATCAGAGTGTATTAGTCAATTTACACATCGACGGAATAAAATTGCGTTTAAAGCGTTCAGTACGTATGATTGGAATGTCAAAAACTCGCTTCTTTCTAATATTATAGTTTTCCTCTTGCAGAGGGGGTACAAGAGACTGTGTAATGCGCCTTTCTTTTAAAGGAACGAAATGAAACTTCTGTAAAATTGTGTTCGTATGAGTGGTTGCTCTTTTTTGAACACTTTCCAAGTCATCACTCAGGTATTTCGGAAGGGAAAAGTGGAATACTACAGACAAAATTTCTGACCTCTGCTAAGTACATACTCTTATTGGCCTCGCTTTTAGTGAGAGAAAAACAATTAGTTTAGAAGGGGAAAGGGTAATTGGTGAATAATTAACACAACTGACTGAAAACAATATTGCCTTCCTTTTTGGGCGCACTTCATGTTGATGTGAGTATTGTTCCATTTTTGGCAATTACAAACAAACTGTTTTGTCCAACTGTAACATAAGTGACCTCTAGGCCTTCAACTTGTTTCCATTTACTTCCCGTTGGATGTATAGCACAAATACCAACCCTGTAGTATAGACTATTGCCTAAGCTCACACCATACAACCTGCCGTGGTAACCAGCGTCAAGTTGAACGAAAAAACCATCCACAGATACCCAGGCTGTACCTTGGCAATCCACAGAGGTCACCCCAGTTCGAAAGGCGACTGAGTTGTCTGTCATTATTGCCCAGCAGCCATAATCACCGCATGAAGCTTGCTTAGACCTTCCTGGCAGTCCAATCCACCTGCTGCTACTAGTACTCCAGCAAAAAATCTCATTTGCGCTGCAAGAATCGAAAACGTCTTTGTCAGACATCTGTCGCAACACAAACATTTCCGTCTATTTTATTGTTACAATTAACTTCTTTATCTTGATCAGGCAAAATTCGTTAACAATTTACGTTTTAAATTTGATCAATTTCGGTGTTTCAAGAAACCTGTAGATGGTTTTTACAAGACGTCAAAGCTGCCATATTGGTGTAGCATTTCAAAGTTCCGCGGTACATTATTCCATAAAATTTATGGACTTTCTTTTCAAGTGACAACCAATATGGCGATTTATGACGTAAATGAAAACCATATATACTTTACAGTACGCTACGATGTAGTTGACGCGGTAATCGGCCTTTAAAGCACCTGTTCACTCCGTAAATGACACCAGAGCTACCCGAATCAATCTGAACCAAGCGGCCAGGCTGTAATTGCCACCGTCTTCCGTATGGTTGGCTGTCATCTCTGCGAAAGATTTCATCTCTTCCATTAACGCCCCACACGCCTGATTTTCCTACGCTAACATGCGTTAGTCCGCCGTGCATTTTTACCAAGGATCCATTTTGCAACTTGAAAATAGACTGGTTAGCAAGTATCGTTGCCCATGTTTGTTTGCTATCACTGTCGATTTGTGTTATTTGGGTGCTCTCTATGACAATTTTCCACTCATGCGAAAAATTTCTTGTCACATTACCTGCATTTAAGAAAATAGATAAATTTTAACGTCTTCATTCGTACGTGGGTGGTCAGGCTTTTAAATTCAATGCTGAGAAGCTGCTTTGAAATATTCAGAAACAGTAAACTACTTTTGAAGTTTGTAACCGAAGCCCATTGGTTGAAAGTTGATTCGTATTTCAACTCTAGCTTACTTCGATTTCAAAAATGGTGTGTCATGTAACCAAGGCGACGTAATCAAGTGGTCACGATGTATCAAGCTAGTCCATGCACTAAATAAGAGGTTGTAACTCGCTAAAAGGTAGGTCCTTATCTAACTCCGAGAAAGTTGATAGCCTCTCGCCCTCTTCCTAAAGGCTGCATTCCAGTTACGCGTTTTTGACCCGCACGTACGCGCACGTAAAAGATCAAACTGTAATAAAACGTATCTTTCAAACAGCCACGAGAAGAATTGTTTAGAATTTAGAATTTTGAATAGTTACGTGCCGATTTATTGATGTATTTTTTAAAAGTATGAGGTTTTGAAGAATTTAAAGTTTTACGTGCGTATACGTGCATGTTAAAAACGCGTAACTGGAATGCAGCCTTAACGCAGATACTACCCAGATAGCACATAACATGAATGCAACGTTGTATAAAGGTTGTATTTAGGTTAGGTTAAACCTAACTTTTAAATAACGTTGGTGCAATGTCTTTTTTCACCAAATGTTCTTGAGGTGAATATAACGTTGTATAAACGTTGCATGAACGATGGAAAAAACCTGTATTGATAAGGTTTTTTGAATGGTTTTTTTATTTAATTTTTAGTATATCAGACAAGTCATTCCTATAAGAACGACTTGTCTGATACACTAAAAATAAAATCACCTATAGCTGGTCGACTTTCTATACCTATGTAAACTTCGTGCTTTTTTGCAAAGCCACATCTTGGTTATTCCGCAAAACTTTTTGCTGGTGATCAGTTTGACAAATAAGGTCATTTTGCGACTTCACTACTTACTTGCTGAGCAAATACAATTTGTGGATGTGTATCCTTGTTTACAGGCACATGAACAGGCTTTGCTTCGACATATTGCTCCATTTAAACACGTTGATTTACAGCAGGAAGATTCCTTATGCAGAAAAAACGAGAAATTTGCATGCCTAATATTTCTACCTTCTTACAGTACCCACCTATACCCACGTACGAACCCACCTCCCTACCTACCTGCCTATCCATCTATATATTGAACTACCTACCTACTCGCCTTCGTACTTCCCCACCTACTAATCTAGCACAACTACCTAACCACCAATCAACCCACCTACCTACTTACTCATCTATACAGCCACTTGCCTTTCCATCCACTCACTTACCTACCTGCCCACCCCTCTACCCACCTTCCTCTCTTACCTATTGAACGGGCTACCTATCCAATAACCTACTTTCTCTCGAACGAAGACATCAAAATATCTTACCATAAAGTAATAAGTTGAATTACTATCTTCGAAGAAACGGTTACGGTTGATCCATGAGTCTGAATATAAAAAACACCAAGTTCCTGCGCAAGTTTCGTTGACTTGAACGGCAAATGAAAGACATTCAGGGTTATTGAGACATTTAAAAAAGCATTCTATTTTGCCCAATTTGCAGTGTTTTTCCATTTCATCTTGGTCAAGTCGTGTACCTACGTTTTAAACAAAAGCATATGCGTTAATAAGAGCGCATTTCAGTAACGTCACGAGCATGACATGACGTGCGTCTCATGACGTAACGCAACAAAATGAAATCGATCATGAAACAAAATTTATCATATAGGAGAACAAGAAATAACTTAACATCTTATGTCATCTGACGTTATGTACCAGGGTGGGGTACAAGGGAACGTACTTTTAAATTCAGTGACTTTAACAACATCGCATCTGTTTTCATCTAATAACGGAAACTTTGTTTAATGAAGATTTTGTATAATACTACAATGGTAAATCTCGGTTTGCAGGTACACCTTGGGTTAACAGCCAACGAGCGGTTTGGTTTGTGCATTTCTGTATCTCCATTTGTTTCAGAACTTTCAGTGCAAATAATATAAAGGCATCTGTCAGTGGCGTCCTCAGACCTAGAAAAGGGGGGGGGAGCAACAGGACAGAACAAAGTGATGACGTCATGGCTATAACTAATAAACGTAAA
>JAOBYK010748661.1:0-27678 GCA_025434845.1 Phenganax subtilis
TTACTTCATCATGGAAAGCAAGCCAATTTAGCTGCTTAAATAATGATACGCTGTTTGTTCTTGTACCCACATCCAGGATGATGCGGGCAGCACGTTTTTGCAATCGAAGAATTGTTTTTAGGTTTTCCACAGAGCAGTTGGCCCAGACTGTAGCACCATACATCACGACTTGCTTAAACATGGTGTTGTAATACAGTTTACGTTGGTCTAAAGGAAGAAATCGTTTAATTTTCCGGAGAACACCCAGTCGTTGTCCCAGTTTCTTGGAAAGTTCATCCACATGTTTATCAAAAGTCAATTCTTGATCAATAGTGACTCCTAGAAGTTTATGGGAGTTAACTTGCTCAATTTCCTCGTTTTCAGATTGTAACGACAATGTCTTTGTTCCCAACCTTTTAGCCAACCTCTTCCCGGTGACAAGCATAGATTTTGTCTTTTTGGCATTTATGGTCATTTTATTTGTTTTTGACCAACTTACAATGCTGTCCAAATCAAGCTGTAATGCTGTTTCTATAGCTGTAGGTGCCGAATCCACTTCTGCGGAGTGATTAAGAGTAGTGTCATCCGCATATATGTCGACCTCAGAGTGGAGTACCTCTGACGGAAGATCGTTTATAAATAAAAGGAAGAAGATTGGACCCAAAATACTTCCTTGGGGCACACCGCATTTCACCTCTATTTTCGGAGAAGGGGAACCACCAATATTTACATACTGCCTGCGGTTACTAAGATAGTCCTTTAGGAGATTTAGCTCATTCCCCTGGATGCCATAATTGTGTAACTTGTTAAGGAGTAGTTGATGGTCTATCAGATCGAAGGCTCTCTTGTAGTCAACAAAAATTAATCCAGTTACCTTATTTTTATCCAGGTCGAAGAAAATAATGACGAAAAAAGTTTGAGAAATATTAAAATTTTACTCGATGAACCTGTCCCAAATATTCGGGTAGAAGTTTTAAAACCTATAAACTAGAAGAAACCAAAATCCTTACCTATTCCTCCTCTAAGAACGAAAAAACAAGCGCTCACGAATAAGTTAAATGAATGGTTTAAATGGTTATTAGATTTTGTTCCCGAAAAAGTTCCAGATATTTATAATAATTTTAAAAATAATATCATGAGATTGTATAAAGATTTATTTTTTTTAATAAAAGAGATGATTACTGCACGAAATATCGGTGATCGTATTATGATAGATTTTTATAAAAATGATGAGAGTCAATATATATCTTACTTAACAAAATCTACGATATAAAATGGTGAGGGTTATGAATCATTTTCTAAATCTTTCAAACATCAATTATAAAATCTTTCTTGTCCTTCTACTATAATAAACTTAGATGATGTTATTATAATAGTATTAATTTACTTAAATACTTATGAATATAAGAAAAAAAACCAAGATTTTTTAAGAACATCGACGGAGACCTTCACGTAAATAAAATTGTTCTAAGAATGTATGAACATTATGGAATTTACTGGAATTAAGTAAATGTTAAAAAATGCATAATTCTATTTAGTGTAAAATTATACATGTTAAAAAAATTATTTTAAGGTTTTTCCTAAAATCCATCGTCCTAATATTCCTGAGACTCCCATCACGATATGTTGATATTCTTGCATTTCTTTACTAGCTCTATAGTAGTTTTCTAATCTAGGTTCTTGGGTCCATTCTAAAACGTGTGGAGCTTAACATTGTTTTAAGATTGTCGAGATTTTTATTTGTTGTATTAATATCTTTAATAGCATTGGGTAATTCCTGACGTAATCGAGTTTCCTTGTTTTTTCGGGAAATTTCTTTTTCATACCATGCTTCTTTATCTCGAGCTATATTTTCCATAGGTAGATTATGCCTGTTCATTTCTTTTTCATATCCATTTTGATTAAGTTTAGAAAATAAAAATCCTGCTCCTGCAAAAGCAAATGCATTAAATAATCCTCATGCTACCATAGAAGCCATTTATTTATTTATCGATTTTTTCTGGAATTATTTTTTATCCTTTAGATATTTTACTAGTACACTTCCTAACATAACGGCTCCAGCTAGTTTTAAGGTCCCTTGAATACTTTGAGGCGTTGATAAAGTTTATCCAAAAACTTTTTTACCCACTATGGAAACTCCTACGGCTGATAAAGTTAAAAGTCCTGCATCATATAGTTGATTAATATAATTTTTCCTGGTTTGCTCTTCATTTACTATAATACTTAAATAAAAAAAAAATTAATCAAAATTATCTAAACGTTTATTTTTTTTCTCCTATTTCTTCTATTTCTTCTTCTTTTATATCTTTTTTTTTTATAAATTAGTAATAAACTGTTCCAACTCCAAGTAAGGAAACTAAGATAATTGAATACTTGTGTAAAATATCCAAAGAATTTTGTGTTTCATTATTTTTCTCCTGTTCTTTACGAGCTCTTCTTTTTCTTTCTTTAGCTTGTCTAGAAATTTGAGCGAGACGCTTTCCAGCTTCTACTCTTCGAGGATCTTTCTCTTTCTTTTGCGTAGTAATAATCGAAGAATATTCAGCACTACGTGTAACTTCATTGATTTTATTATTTTTTCCTTAGGAACTATGTTGTTCTGCTTATTTTCTTTATCCATTTATTATAAGAGATTTTTAAGTAAAAAATTAATATCTCAAGTAAAAAAATTTTTACTTGGAGGATTTTTAATCAAATTTTAGGTCAAAATAAGGTGATCTTAAAACTATTTAAAACTTACTTAATTTTTACTTGGGGGATTTTTTAAGTAAATTTTAAGTTAAAAAATTTTTTTTAACTTTCCGCAATAACATATAATTCTGATTTGTTTTTTATGGAAACAAGATTAGTTTGTCGGCAAATTATAAAGATTAATAAAATGACATCAAGATTATTAATATAATCAGAAATAAAAAATTATTGGTTTGTTTCCACCACATAACAACTAGCAACCTGTCTCATGTTTAAAAAACTTAATTGATATATGGTGGAAGAAACACTCGTATGATCTTTTTTTATAATGTTTACTTGATATTCTAAACTCAGATTTGTTAAAGTCGTTTTATTTTCAAAAACATGATAGAGTAATTTAACTTTCGAGTTTTGTTTAAATAATAAAGGTAGAATAAAAGATGGAGGATATCCATCACGATTACTGGAAGGATCTCTCCAGATATCTTGTTTCATGTTAGGCAACTTAAACGTAAACATAAAAATCGTCTTTTTTTATCTATTTCACTTTTTAACTCATGTTTTACTTTATTTATTTTATTAAGGTTAGTTAAGGAAAAGTTTTTATTCGTGTAAATATCGGATTTATTAGAAGCAATAGCGGATTTATTATTAACCACTATTTTTTTGATTCGTACTCGAATATTTATCGAGAGAATTAATATCAGAGGTTTGTTTAGAAATATTTGTTTGATTTACCGTTATAGCGCTTAAGTTATTTAAAGTTCTAGCTTTATTCGTAACGATTTGAGACTCGTGCAAATTAAGTTTAGTGTTTTGTTCTTCTTCGTCTTTTTTAATATTTTCAAAATTTTTAAAATTATCAGATTCTTTTTCATATCAAAAATACATCGCCATTTTATTAAAGAAAAATCTTGGATTTTTTCCAAGGTCAAAGACCTCATAATATATATTTTGAAATTAAAATTCCTATAATTAACATAAAAGTTCCTGTGTATATTATTTCTTGATTTTTTAAGGCTTTGCTGCTTGTGCTTTTATTATCATTCTTATCAAAATCTTTTTCTGGAACTTTTTCTGGAACTTTTTTACTATCATTCTTATCAATATTTTGTTCTGGAACGGGGCTGTGCTCCCGCGTTGCGCATTTTTCCGGAACTTTTTTTGGTTTTAAGTAATTCAATTGTTTATTAATTCCAAATCTCATTTTGTCTGTAGCTATGGTTAAAACATTATTAAGACCTGGAATAGGCTTTTCTAAAATAATGATTTTGGAAGGAACTAAAATAATTCCCGGACTTATTGCTAGATTTAATACCACATTCGTACTAGAGATTGCTTTTCTCATATTACAAATGATTACCGTCGTATCGTTTTGCGTAATAGTAGCTTGTACTAATTTTCTAAACACGCTTTGAGTTTGTAAAGATTTTTCCCCTTGATTTACGATACTCCACCTTGTATTGGCTTGAGCTCCTAAAACACAATAAACCTAACTTTCTATAGATTCTTGAAATAATAATTGTCCTTCTGTAGTTATTCCATTGGAATTATAAGCAATAAAACTAGCCCAATCATGATCAGAAAGTTCTTTTGCACCTTTTAATCTATAATAAAATCCATCTCTATTCTTTTTGGCAGAGTCTACTTTAATATATAGAATGGGAAGATATTTTTAAACTTTTTTTAGATCGTATTTTTTTTTTAGTTTGGGATATTTCATAAATTTTCTCGTTTGATAGTAAAAATGATATCTTACTAAAGACCTTATAATAGGATGAGCTTCTAGATCTTTTATATTTTCTAAACTGAGACCACAAATAAAACTTGCCACATATATTCCACATAACATGGAAAAATAAGGTTCTTCGAGATTAAAATACCTTCTTATATGCATTAGACCTTGACTCATTCTTTTACCATCCAACCATCTTGTTTTTATCGGAGGTAATCGAGCAAGAGAAAAGTCTTTATCACCCACATACATTTTAAAATCATTTATGGGTTCTTCTAGTTTTATGGGTCTTTGAAATTTTGTATTATTAATATGATGTCTTCCTGAGCATTGTCTGTTTGGATTTTTTGGAGAACTCAAATGAGAAAATTCAGAAATCTCACCCCCTACGAACCATATTTCTGGCCAAGGAATAATTATACCTAGAGATTTTTGCCATTCTTTGTTATGTTTGAACGCGTAGGCTTCTAATGCGTATCTATAATTGTTATTTTGCTTTTAATAGATCATGTCTTTTAATTCTATTTCTTTTGCTTTTTTGATGACTCTTCCTTCAAAGCTATATTTTTTGAGGTCGGCGTTGGGTATTTTTTTAAGAATCTTTTCTTGGCTTCAGTTTCAGACCAAGTTTTTATTAATTTCATGGCTTTTTCATAATTCTCCACATAATATTTTTTTACATAGGATTTAATTGTGGAAATAATCTGTCTGTTTCTACTTCCATTTTACTTATAGATTTTTTGTTATAAATAAATGAACAAATTAACCGTGTTTATAAAAAATAATGCTAAAGAAATATTTCTAGATAGAAATATAAAAATAGAAGATTATTTATTTGTAAAGTCAGTTAATATATTTTGGAACTTTAAATATATCAAGGATAAATATAAAACTATTAAAGTAGGAAATAAAGACATAGTTTTAGATGAGAGTTATTATACTTTTAATGATATTGAAGAAAAATGAAAATCAGAAAATATTAAATTTTCTACCACGCAAGATCATCATGTTCAAATTTTTCACGAAACAGAAAACTTATCTTTACATCATTTTGGAACATTACTCGGTTTTCCTTTAAATAAAAAAATAATTTCAAATACCTGGACAAAAAGTGAATCTCCATCTGATATAAATCTCGGATTAAGGTATATTACCGTGCATTGTGATATCATAGACACCACTAAAAATTTTGATACAGAAGGAAAATTAAGTTCTTCTATAGTTCCTTTACCTATTACTACAGAACAAAAATTATCTGTATCTGTAACAATATATAAAAATATAGAAAGTTTTTTAAAAGTAAAAGACGGAATTTATAATAAGCCCATTTTTTGGACGAGTGCAAATATTAACGAAAATGTAGGGTCTATATTAATGGAAATCTATCTTAGTTAAAAAATTTTCGCTTACAATAAATAAATGAGCGTTCAAAGTTTTAAAAACGAACAAGAACTTAGAAATCTTTATTATGATCCTAATTCCAGTTATAAAAATGTGGAAGCTTTATATAGAAAAGCTTTAGAAGATGATCTTCTTATAGCCAGAAAACAAATAAGAGAATGGTTAAAAATGCAAGATAGAAGAAATAGAAATAAATAAGTTTGATAGGGTAAAATATGAAAACGTAGACGATAACATGGAAAGAGACATTATGAATGACTTGTTGGAAAATAAAATAGAAGAAGAAGAAACTACTTTTTCGGAGCCTGAAGTTGAAGTAAACGTACCAACAGTGGAACCTGATCTGGAATGGGATAATACTTTTGATGAAATTAATCAAGATAATATTCCTAATCCACGAAAAGACCTAGCTGATCAAAGAACATTTGAAACCTACGAGAAGAAAATTTTTTTACTTAATTTCTTAAATGATAATGTTGTTAAAAGAGATGGGGTGAATTCTATGGAACTCGTAGAAAATTTTAGAATAAGATTAGATACTAAAGGAAAAGTCATAGGTGGAGAGTTTTAAGGAAAAAATAATATAGTCTTAGAAAATGGTGAGTTTGTCTATTAAAAAAATAAACAACTTCAAGAATCTATTAACCGATTTAAAGAACTATCTACAAAAGTACAAGCCGAACATTTTGGCACATCACCCGCACAAATCGAGGAAAATATAGAAATGCAAGACATAAATCATGATAATTTAAAGGAAATAATGTCTCATATTAGTAGAGACTAATTAGAAAGTCTAAATAATAATTTAGAATCTCGTATTGAAAATTTACAAACTGTGTTAGAAAACATGTCCTCCAGAGTAGATGATTTAACAGCGAAAGAAATACTTAGAACCGTAAGAGGATACTTAAACATGCCTGAATCTCAAACTGTAGAAGAAATACTAGAAAATCTAGAAAATGAAGCTGATCATTGGAGGTTAAAAAAATTATTAGAAACAGATCCAGAAAAAGAAGCCGTATATGATACTTTAGAAAAAATATCAAGACTTAGCGCTGATAAAATAAGATTGGAAAATAATGAAAGGGTTCTAGAATCAGAAATTCAAGATACTATAAGAAAAGAAACCGACCTAAATGATCTTCATCGTTTTGAGAAATTTAAAAAACGGGCTAGAGAAAACTTAATAGGATTAAGTGCCATTGCTATGTCTATAGCAGGAATTATAGCTACTATAACGATAGCAAGTAGATCACCTGTAAAAAAGGAGCTCAAGCTACGAGTAAATTCGCAAAAGCCGTAGCAAAAATAGGAAAAGAATTAGGTGCTATTGGTAGTACTATTTTAAACGTACTTAGTTCTATTTTAAAATGGGGGGCAAAAGGTGTAAGTTTTTTAGCTCAAAATTTATGGATTCTAGTATTATTTTTAACTTGGTTTGTTTATGTTTATTGGAATCGCCAAAGATATTTATAATTTTATTTTTTTATATAATAAATGAGTACTATTTCTGAACTTAGACCTGATTTAAGAAAACTTAAAATGAGCGATATCAAAGGAAAGAGAAGTAAACATCATATTACGTTTCATCCTAATAAAGCAAATCCTCAGGAAGAAATTTATATCGATATTCCAAGACTTAATAAAGAAGATTGTTTGGTTCCAAAAGTTTAAATTTAAAATTGATTTTAAAATTGCGAATACAAAATCTTGGTTTTACCGTAAGTGTTGGAGGAGAAATTTTATTCGATAATACAGGGAATACTACTTATGAAATGGATAAAGATCTTTGGTTACCCGAAAGAACGAGAGAAGAAAGGTGTGATTTTGGAATAGCCAACGAAAACACGAGAAACATTATTTCCAAGTCTGCTGATGGAGCAATAACTGGGCCTGATCAAAAAATGTCAGATGCTTTAGTAGCAGATGTCTTAAGTACAAAACAAAAAATAAAACTTTGTAAAATTTTAGGAGATCATGGATTATTTTCTCCTAGTTCTTTAGATAATAATTTACAATATAGAATTACTTTACCCAAAGCAGAAAAAATAATGATTGCTCAAAGTGGAGAATCTGTAGAAGGATATTTTTTGAAAATGTAGAATTAAAGTACGAAAAAATTCAAAACGAAGATCTAGCTCAAGAAAGTATTATAGGGTATGAAACCGGAAAAAGTTTATCTTTCGAACATGTTACTCTATTAAAAACGGAAGAATGGGATAAAAGTTCTACTTTAATCAATGAAACTATAAATTTAACTAGAAAAAGCATGGCCGCTATCGTGATGTTATTTAGAAATAAAAGCGTGAGTGATTCAGAAGAATATGTTTATCCTAATATAGAATCTATAAAAATTACTATCGAAGGAGTTACTAATAGTGATTATAGTCAAGGTATTAAAAAAGAAGATCTTTATGATGAGGCTAAAAGACTTTTCGAACATAAATCAGAATTAGAATACAAGCCTAGTAGTATGACAATGAGGAGTTTCTTCAAAGATAAATTCGCATTAGTAGTAGATCTTAGAACTACACAAGATAAACTCGTGGTGGGAGCAGCGAAAAAAGTTTTAAACACTCAAAATGGAGTTCTTTTAGAAATTACTAAAAAAGCTACTACTAAAAATGCAATGTGCCATATATTCGTCATAAGTGATGGGTTGGTTAATTTTAAAAATAGAACTTTAGAAAATGTTCATTATTAAGTTCTATAATAAATGGGAAACTGTATAACGAGTTCGGAGAGAAAAGAACATTTAGTACCAAATCCTAATAATCCTGGAGAAATGTTAAAAGAAATAAAAATAAACAAAACTTGTGGATGTACTTCTAAACTTGGAAGAAACAGAACAAAAGTTATGTTAAATAGCCATTTCGATTATAATAATACTATTATAGAAGATGTAAAAACCACAAGCGCAAAGCGGGATCCAAAAACATAAATCGAAAATGTATAACTTTTTTAGGTTATACATTTTTTTTTAATTTACGTAGTGTTCATAAGGATATCTTATAGAAATTTCTAATCTTGCATATTTTTTATTTTTTAATAACTGAAGTATATCATTTTTTTCCTCTTTTGAAACATGTCCTAAATAAGCATCAAAAATAAGATCCATATCTTTTTTTATTAGGATTATAAAAAGTAACTAAACGAGATATATTTTCTCAATAAGGTTTTGCAATAGAAGTTAACTGTTGTAATCACTATAGTACTTAACCCATAATGTCTCGCAGAAAATCCTAATTTTACAAGTTGCGATGTAGGTTTTTTTACAAAAGAACTCGAAACTATATCATCTAAAACGATTCAAGAATTGGTACCTTTTGAGAATTCCACAATTGTCTTAAAAGAGATTCTACATCATCTTGATCACAAGCTATCACGATAAAATTCTCATCCTTATCATAAGATCAAGTTTGATAAGTTTTATTCCATTCATACGTACGACATATAAGAAATATATAATCAAAATAAGCAAAATACTCATTTTCTAACATGTTTAAAAGATAATAAGTCATACCAGAATTAGTCAGGCCTATAATAATCATATTAAAAGGATCCGTTTCTGGGGTTAAAAAAGAAATATTTTTAGAATTACTTGAAATCTCACTTAAGAAATTGTTTCTTCGTTCTGTTTCATTTCTTCTCGTGATTCTTCTTTGTTCTGACATTCTTCTTCTTTATTATTAGACACAATGTACAACATGTTTTCCTACGATGAAGGTTCCAGAAAATAATCCTAACAAAGGAATATAAGACA
This sequence comes from Phenganax subtilis, assembly GCA_025434845.1. Lineage (NCBI taxonomy): Eukaryota > Metazoa > Cnidaria > Anthozoa > Malacalcyonacea > Clavulariidae > Phenganax > Phenganax subtilis. Next base: position 9,570 of record JAOBYK010748661.1, read on the forward strand.
TAATGTATTCTATAATTAATTTAATATCATGACGAAAGGCTCATTATTTGAAAGTTCTTTTCCTAAAACAGTTCCATTTTCTTGTAAATGAAAGTGCTCGAGTAATTCAGAAAATTTTCCAATCCCCATGTCCGTAAAAAGTTCATTTGTTTTATTTAATTGATCTCTTTGATAGTCTTGAAAAATAGCAAGTAATGTTTTTTCAGAAGCTTTTAGATTGCGTATATTTTATTTCTTTTTCAGAAGATAATTTTAAAAGAGTTTCTCGAATATTGATTTCTTGACCACTGCTAAAATTACTCAATTATTATACGGATTATTTTTTTTTATGTAACTTGCTAAAAACGCTGACTCAGCATAAAATTATTTTTTGAGCTAAAAACGCTGACTCAGCAAAAATAATTCATGTGACCCAGCTCATTAAATATTCTTGAGACTTGATGATATCACAGCTTATTAAATATTCATGATCATGGAATTGGGTGACTTTGAATTTATATTTGCTTAGTCAGCATTTTTATATTGACCTTGACCTTGATTGTAATAGTAATATCTACTTTGGCGCCATCTTGGAATTGGAATCGGGTGTTCAAAATAATAATATATACTTCGGCGCCATCTTGGATTTTTTTTCAACTATTGCACAATAATTATTCATGATTGACAGGTGGCAAAAAAGGGGGCGTGGCCAAAATGTGCCAGAACCCTACCTTCCTATACTACTTAAGCGAGAAAATTTTGCGGCTTGTTTTTTTGCCTTGCTTTGCCAATACATTAAGACTTTTACATATGCGTATGTGTTGCATCAATATTCAACGCGTTTAGCCGGGACAACTTGGTGAATTGTGATTACATGAGCAGATGGGCAAATTCCATCCCACCTAGCCGAGTTGTCCCGGTTATCCACAATCGATGTCCCGCCTAAGTGAGTTGGCCCGTTTCCCATGTAATCGCACTGTTGTTTCTTCTTGTAATTATTATAGAAACCGCGGTAACGGAAAAATTGACCCACCTCGGCTAGCCGAGGCAACTCAGCCCATGTAATTACAGTCAAAAATTGAAGGCTTGTGCCGTGATTAGAACGTGTTATTTATCTACCATTTGTTTTGATTTTTTATATAACTGATTTTATATGAGGACCTAAATTCCATTACCATGAAAGTCATGTCTTTTTTCATGTTTTCAGTTGTACCTAACGCACTTGTGAGATTGGGAAATTCAAGTAAAAACGGAAGTGCTGGTCGAGTTGAAGTTTTTCGCCAAAGCATGGGATGGGGCACAGTATGTGATGATGATTGGAATATTAATGCTGCTGACATTGTCTGTCGTCAACTGAATTTTTCAAAAGCATTTACGGTAAAAAACTGGGCTTACTATGGAGAAGGAAATGGTCCAATATCATGGGTTGATGGAAATTGCACTGGTCAAGAATCAAGTATTTTGGATTGTTTACTTAGTGGTCAAGCTACCAACTGTCCCCATTATGAAGATGCAGGGGTTGAATGCCATTGACATCGATAAGTCAAGCAAGAACTTCCTGAGTATCACAACTAAAAAAAATCAATCTGAACTTAAAAAGCATGTGATTTTCCTAGGGTAAAGATTTATAGACTTATGCAATAGTACTTAACAGACCTGTTTACATATGTTTACGAATGTATCATGGTCTATTTAAATGGATGAAGCATACGCAACATGGTTGATCTAAAAATGGTGCTAGAATACCTTGCAACTGTAGAGAAAAATACTAGTGTTTTACACAGTCAAAAAACAAAACTTTGTTGTTGTTTTTTTAAGTCGTTGCGGAAATCATTGCTTCTTGAGTAAAAAAAGTCTGAGGCTAATTTAGATACACGGAATTTTTATTAAGCACAAGAACACAAAAACGTTCTGGCGTAGGTCAAACGTCACTCTTCTTATGCGCCGAGCCAATTTGATTGAGCTCAGACAGAGACTTCCGATCATTTGCATTATATTGGCGCATGAAAAGAGCGATGTTTGAGCTAAGCCTTAGACTTTTCAGTCAGTGCACTTTCTTGGTGAAGTCTTCATAAGTGCAAGAACTTTCCACATTCCATATTTTTGAGAGAAGGAGCTTCCTTAGTTGTATTGTATCTGATCGTGCTTCAAATTGCTTAACAGTGCCGCACTGCAATGCATCTCGAGTGCGATGAAAGAGCTACAGCACCTTTGTTTTTTCAGTAACTGAGTATGCAAAGTTTTTGAAATGAATGCAAAAGCGACTCGACGAAAATTAAAGTCGGCTATGCTCGTAGTCTCAGGTCTTTTTTTACTATTCTTTAAAAGACTTTTCATACTAAAAATTTTTAACTACGTAATTAACCGTTATTCCATCAAAAACTAAGAGCAAAATTTCAAGGCATTCAATTACCTCTTTTCACGATTTTTAAAATCTAGTCTTATGTGTTGTAGGAAAATAAGTTATTCGGTCTTCTTGTCATTCTGTATTCAAATATTTCTCATTAATTATTCAAACTTTATATCACCTCGTTAATCCGGTTTTTCACTAGGCGGAGTTTTGCGCGTGGAGTGACATTTTCGGCCTGGAAATTTTCCGAGCATGCGCAAAAGCAATAAATTTGTGCGCTTCTGTTGCGTTTCGGTGCACTGACGTGGACGCCTGAAAGTTGTAAGCAGTTCAACTTTTTTAGTTTCCGCACGCACTAAGAAGAAAAATAGCCAATCAAAACGCTAGAAATATCACCACAAACATCAGCATGGCCTCTCAGTTCAATCTAGCTGGTGTTCAAGGCATAAATTTTTCTTGTGACCATAACAAACAGATATCTGATATTCAATATGAAATTGATGCAGATAGAGCAGGAGAGACCTTTGTTGGGAAAACTGATGTAAATGCAGCCCCTGTTGAGGACAATGTCATTGAATTTTATACCGGCATATTCATCGAGGAAATAAGACATTTACCTTGTCTGTGAAATATTTCCCTTGCAGCATACAAAGATAGAAATATCAAAGCAAATGCTTGGAATAAACTTTCCTTCATATTCAGAAAAGGAGGTTAGTATTTAATTTATTAAAAATTCACGTAATACACTTTTTATATTAAGGTGACTTGTGCAGTTGTGCATCAATTGGTATACAACTCCCTCATTCTGTACTGATTAAAACCGAAGCTGAGAAACATATAGGACCCCTAGCTCTATGACAGAACGGACTGCACTTAATGTCAAAAAAGGGTTGTGTATAGCACCTACTGGAAGTTCTTTATTTTCTCATTGTTAGGTAGTTATATTTGTGTTCTAGTTAGAAACTTTTATACCCTTGTTCGGGAATGATTTATGTCAGTCACCCATTCATGTTCTGTTGTACGTTGCATGATGCATTATTAGACATTTCGTCCTGCAACACATTAAAGATGTTTTCATTTTTTATAGTCGAATTCTTAAAAACTCAATTCAAGTACCTGAGGGATAACTAAAAGAGATGCTTGGACAGAGAAGCCAGGGCAACGAAATCAGGTGATGCCGCTTCCAAAGTTGCAATGTGCAAGTATTATAATGAAGTTGCTTTTCTTTGTGACAAGACAGCCAACAAGCCCACGCAGAGCAACGTGAACGTAGTAACAGTCCCTGATGAAAGAGTGGATGCTCAACCATCCTGTAGTTAACATCCACAACAGACTAGCACCCAAGTTGGCATGAAAAGAAATTTTCAAGAAGTGGTTGATAATAGTCCCATTAGCTTGAAGTCAAGAAAATCAGCCAAGGAGAGGGCAGAGATAGGTTATGCTGTGGATACTATAATAGTGAAAACACTGAAGGACATGGAAAAACCTGACACTCCAGTACGTGACACAACGGATGCCGACACTTTGTTTTGTAAGAGCCTGATTCCCATTTTGAAGGAGCTTCCTGCCAAAAAAGACTCAAGATTCAGCAAGTGCTATATGACCTAGAATTTGGAGATTCAGATTAGCTGATGATTTAGTTAATCTTGTGACGAAGTTTAACTGTTATATTTTCAATGTTACTGGACAGCTGAACCAGAGATGAATTGTTGTGATTGAATCTGTTTTAGTATTTATTGACAGTTCATATTGTATAAAACATGTTATTTAAACTGCTTATTATATATGTACATTATTGTTAATTTAATATATATCTGTATATTGTAATGGTATACACAAATGTTTTAATAATAATTTTGGCAATTTATGTACATGAATGTATTGTGATAAGAATTTTATATGTCAACAATAATTATTGTTCATCAATAATTTAATAACATGAAAAACATTTACAATTGTCTCATACTTGCTTATTGAAGGGGATTGCAACCCGTCATATCATGTCCCACTGCCAACTAACTTGTCCTTCAGGGAAGTAAAAATACTTTTTGAAGTTGTCACGAGTTTTTTTTGCATTTTTTGAGTAGTTATTGGAACCAAGCCTTGCAACTGGATAGAGAGAAGTATTTGGAAATGTGTCATTTCTCCACTGACCACCCTTAACACTATTTACACCTTCTTGACCAACATAGTTTAACGAACAGTAACTGTGGCTGTCATCTGGTAACCTGTTGCGCATTACAAAATTATGAAGGCCAACTACTGCCTTTGTAATATGTACAACAGTGTCAACTTTAGCAACGATTGGCTTTCTTAGAACTCGAAATTGTGAGGCTGCTATACCAAATGTATTTTCTATTATTCTGCTGCCTCTAAAGAGTCGATAGTTGAAGATTCTTTGATCTTCTGGTATATTCTGACCTGGATAAGGCTTCATTAGGAAGGTTTTCAATCCAAAGGCATCATCTGCCAAAAATACATAGGGAAATATCTCATCTGAATTTCCAATGTTCTCTGGGTGGGGAATATTTAAGAGATTATTGTCAATAGCATAACCAAGATGGCTGTTTGTGTAAACACTCCCATCACTTTGACGCCCAGCATCACCAACATCTACAAGCAGGAACTCGTAACCCGCATTGGATACTGCCATCAAGACTATACTATGAGTTTTCCTGCAGTTGAAATAGTCGGACCCTCTACGAGCTGGCGCTTGCATACCAATATGCTTGTCATCTATTGCTTCAAGGCCATGAGGAAAATTCCACTTTTCTTCAAATGTATTAGCAATTTTCTTCCAGTCTTTGGCACAATTAGGTACACTAAGAAACCCTTGCTCATTTAGTGCGTCCCATATGACTTGGCAAGTTTCTTTTATGGTACGACCGACAACAGAAAGGCTGATTCGAAAGCTTGCAGCTATGCTCACTTGAGCATCACCCGAAACGAGGTACCTCAGGGTCAAACAAAGACTTTCACTAGCGCCTACTGGCTAACTCATTTTTGTTGATTTTTGTGCGATTACAGGGCCAACCCAAGATAAAAGCTTTTCGTATGTGGTAGGAGTCATCCTGAAGCACTGGAAGAAGAACAAGCGGTCGAATAACTTGAGGTCTTGTACGAGTAAATGATATTCGCCTTTTAATTTTCGCTCCTGAAATATTTTACGTGCCCAAAAGTCTTTCATGTACCTCTGCTGCCTTTTAATTCTTCTTTCCAGTAACAGAAGTGTCAAAAGCTTTCTCATTAGAAATCGTCTGTTTGCTGCCGCCATTATTATTTATTTGCGCAATATTTTTTCGCGCAAAACAATATCCCAATGAAAATCAAGGTTGTTTGCAAGCGGAAAATGTCGCGCTGAAAATATCAATCCGCGCGCAAAATTTCGCCTAGTGGAAAACCGGCTTTAGACATTCAAATTCTATTGCATCATCTTCAGTAATGTCGCCATAATGCTACATATTTTTTGGCCATAATCCGCGGCCATAATGCTTTTAAAAAAAATGATTACCATTGTCCGCATCGTGCATAAGTTTAGATAAAGATGCACGGAAGAAATGAGGCAAAAACATGGATCAAACCACTAGAACATGTCTTCAGTTGTTATTGGACGTTACGTCTGCACAGTGTACACTTCTCAGTGCACAATATTTGATGCGCATGAATAAAAAGATAGAAAACAAGACTCGAAGCCAAATCCACAACGACAAAGTTTTTGCTGATCAGAAGCATACAGTCATACATTTACCAAAGAACAGAGGGAAAAGTTTTGGTGAAACCTAAAAATATATCTCTATTCCTTATAAAAAAATTTTGCACACTAACAGTGTTAGTTATTATAAACCTCCGACTGTTAGCCACAAGAACATAAGCCTTCTGTTTATAAGCCCATCCCAAGCATCAACAATCGACTCATAACAAATATAACCCCCCCCCTCCAAAATATAAGCTCGGTAGCTTACTATAAAACCCCCTAACCCACTCAAACAATTACATATAGCTACAACTAAACATGAGATGTGTTTTAATGTTTGAAGCATTATTGAACAATAATTCCAAAAAATGTTTCAGTGTTCGTCTTGTTAGAGTTTCAAGGAGTCCCGAACGATTCTTTTGCATGTCTTTCGCCCGTAGATCATATATGTCCGTGCAATTCCTATCCCTTTTTCGAGGACCCATGTCCGCTCTGGTGCTTCTCTTTGATGCCCTGTTATAATAGTCGTAGCTTGCCTGACTTTCCCGGCTTTCATCAAAGTGTTCAACTTAGCTGCTCATACATTCGGAACATGTCCAACTACCTCTTATTTATGTTTAATGCTGTAATGGCATTGTTGCTTTTTAAATTGGCTGCTTGTCTTTGCACATGGAAGTTATCACCAACCTTGAAGGGATGGTTGTATACATGGTCTCCTTTTATATGCGCACTTATTTAAGCAATTAACACAGAACTGATTCATTATGTTTAAACTAAAATTTTTAACTTTTTTCATTAGAAAACTCAGCTAATTGTACGGCCAGCACATTTGCCTAAACAAACCCATTAGAACAAAAAAAGGCTTCAACTGCTGGCTTGTGAACTTGTTTACTTAGAAACGTAAGATTCAATACACTTGACTCTTGTTTTCACACTAGTGAACATGTTACAAGTTGGCCAAGGTTGCAGAGCTCACGACGTTTTTTCACACGCGAGTTTGAATTAAGCTTTCTGTGATGCTGTTTCTCCACTCAAATGATAAAAACATTTTGCAAACAACATCCTGCTTCAAGATTGACAGGAAACAAGCAAGACCATGGCTAAAAACGAATGAAAAATCTGACAGCAAAAAAGTAAAAGTAAAAGTGTTTGTGACTGGAAATAAATGTACGCTCTATGGAGAAAAGTTCTTTGAAGATTTCTTAGAAGGAAGAACCCAAAGCAAAATTGTTGCAAAATGGTTGTTCATTTCACAAACTAAAATACTTTTGACTGAACCGCATCTCGATTTAACGAATTTTAAGTTTTATGATCGATGGGTAGCTGAATTTTGCCGACGAAATAAACTATTCATCTCTTCAACGCACGACTAATGTCTCGGAAAAGTAGCCTGCATACCTGAAGGATTCAATAAAAATTTCATGCAAAGCTGCTGATTGAACGAGCATGAGGCACCTATAAATTTCGAGATATGACTAACATAGACGAGACCCCACTACTTTTCGTTTTAGATGACATTGTGACGCATGGTGCTAAAGATCTAAAAAATCTGGATCACACGTGCTCAATCAGGCCTTGATAGACGGCAATGGACTGTTCAGTTAGCGATCTTTCGTGACGATATCCCAAGAGTAAAACCAACATTGATTTTCCACAGTCAAGTAAAACGGATAAAACCTGACGAAAAGAAAAGCAGAGAGAAGAGAGTCAAGGTTAATATTCAGACAAAGGCTTGGTGTGCCGCATCGATTTCAAGACAATGGGTGTAAAGTGAATGGGGGAAACGAATTTACAAATCCTCTTTCTACCGCAAAAGATCAACCATGTATAAGAATCAACGTTCATACGCCCCCCCCCCCCTTTGTATAAGCCCATCAAAAATCGCTTATGAAAGTATATAAGTTCATAGTTTGTAGTTGGAGGTTCACGATATTGTGCATATATATTGTTGGAACTTGAGAAAAGTGGTTCCACTATCTTTATATTTAAATTTGTGCATAACAAGGTACTGTTAAGATGAAGTGATTCGAAATGCAGTTTGGAGACTTGAGCAAAGTGTTTGCTCAATCCTATTGTTAATATTTATGTAAACTTGTGCGTATTGAAGACACAGTAATTGAAGATATGGCTTAGAGACTTTAATCGGTTGTCGGTTTTGATTTTAGCACTATACAGTGACTCTTGCAAATCTAACCACCCAATTTACCCCGTTCTTTTTGCACTCACCTGTGCTCCAAATAGTCTTCTACTTTTTTCTTAAATCGTCTTTATTGTTGTTGCTCCACAAGTAGCAATCCCTTAACAATCAAAACACGGCCGATATCTTGTATATTTTCAAGCAGTGCAAAGGTAAGGCAGTCGTAGAAAGTGAAGAATAATTTAGAAATATCTCCTACTGATAATCACATCATGGCAAGCGAAGTAGTAATGTAACGCCATGTCGTTATGAGTCCTACTCGGGTGGATGAAGTTTTTTTTCTAATTTCCTCGTTGTTAAACTTGTCTCCCTTTTTCGAAAAGTAGTGTGAAAAAAAGGGTTCTGCGACAAAGCGCCCCCTTTCATGGAAAATCGCATAATAGAAATTTGTATTAGTTTATTCATTTTCTGGGACAACACACCCTAAAATGCTAATTTCCAGAAGACATTTTCTAATTTAAGATGGTGCTAAAGTATAAATTACTATTACGAAATTTTTTAACTCTAATAAGCAACCCCCCTCCCACCTTTTGCCCGAGAAATTTTTTTCTAAAAATTAGTCTAAAACAGAGATTTCTACCCAAAAAAGAACAATCGATTATAAAAATATTATTACATGACTTTACATGAAAGAAGGCGCTTTGTCTCAGAACCCCCCCTTTTTCACACTACTACTTACATGACTAGAAACACTATTGTATTTTTTACCTAAATAAACACAGTGGCCATGCAGACATCAAAATTTGGCAATGGTCTGCGATGTTCGTTGCGCAGCGGATTCGTTGGAAATCGTACATTCTAAATGGCGTCTGTTCATGCTCGAATAAGTGTAGAGGAAGCTCTCGACAAAGTTCTGGCAGATAATTCAGGTGAAGAAAGCGATTTGGAGGAAAATTATATGGCTGATAAGAGTGCAAGTCTTGATGCACCTATCAACTGCTGTTTGGAAGTATTGGATAGTTTTGAATTGGGGCCAAACATAGGTGCATTTAAACAGTGTGTGAAAACTTTATCCAGGCATCTCTTTTAGCATTTCAGCTTCCAAGTAACCCCATGAAGGTCCTGTTAAATAAAACCTTAAATTGTTGCACTGTGTTTGCTGCCGAAAGCAAACAATGACTAAGGAAGATTAGTCATCGGTTGTCAGGAAAAATTAGTATCAGACGACCTTATCAAGGCGAAATTGTTAGGAATTTTCCATTTGAGATGTTTTTGGCTCTTAAAACTTCAGTACAGGACTCCCGAAAAGCAGAGATTACCGATAATGTTGCTTATAATGATAGCAAGAATCAAAGTGTCATGTCTTTTTCATCAAAAACGGCTGTGCTTGTGTTTTTATCAGTGTTAAGAGGCTACTCTGAAACAACTGTGAAAGGCTTCTTTAAGAAAATCATTCAAAGAAGAAGGCATGGTTTAGCTCTTGTAATTGTAGGCTGCGATAAAGAGGCGTGTTTCACATACAAGAAAAATACTGGACAGTTTTGTATTTCCTTTCATTATGGAATATGGAACAAAGCTGGTTTCCCTCTTCATAACATATGATGTTCAAGCACTTACATCTTGAGCTTGAAGAATTACTTGGAACAGTAAAGGTTTTTATAACTAGCTACTTAAATTGTTTATGTTTACAAGACAACATGCCATCTCTCCTATTAATGAGATCTTGCCTGGGAATCTGGTGACTGTGTAGAACACTGCTTTATGTGGTGCTTAAAATGCATGACCCTGCATGAAGGTCTGGTTCTATGTAATTTATGATAATAATGGTTTATACTTACCGAAACGTAACCACAACAGATTGTTTGGTCTGTTTAGGAATCCTCAGGTGGCAAAAAATATTTGGGGACCACCAAGTACTTAAAAAAATACAAAAGAACAGTAACTTCATAGAACATTCTGTAGCTTTATTGGATCCATTTGAATTTGGTATTACAATTCTTTTGTATTTTGTAAAAAATCTGTCGTAGTAAAATTAAGCTTAGCATGAATAAATGTTATATGTAATTTTCACAATGTAGGGGCTATTACTTAGCCATGAGTGTGCTCACGTGCAAAAAAAGTCATACAACAACAATAGTGTAAATATTTCCAACAAATTTTACATGTTAAAGTATTCTTTTAAAACTCTAAAGAAATATAGATATTTGACAATATACAGTACTTTAAAGCCTGAATATCAGGTAAACAATATTAATTGTTTTGAACAAAAATCTGCTTTGCAGGTGTAGAAATAGCTCTAACATACAAAAATATTTTATAAATAATGTACCGTATGCATGGTTTGAATAAAAGCATGGCTTGCAAGTAAACACATAAGTTTGCTATTGTAATAAACATATCTCGTCATTCACTTTTTTCAAGCAGTTTACTAGCAAGAACACTGTCTTCAATAGTTTTTCGATACTTGTGTGAGCAATAATAGCACTTGTCTTCAAAAATCTTAAGAAATCCGCAGTGACAGGATTCACCTAATGTAACTCTGGATGGTGTGTATGTATGCTTGTATGCGATATTATCAGCAAAATAATAGCCTCTCTCTCTCAACCAGACTAATTGGACATATTCAAAACGGAAAATCTGCTACCTCCTCCCTGAAAAAGTAGTGTTTAGGCTGTCCCTAGCAACAGCCACATGTTTCGATTCTCGGCCTTCCATTGAGACTGCATTCAAACCCAGCTGGTACTTTTCAAAAACCTGTAAAGCGTGTGCAGGAATAATATGGCCCATATTCCAAATGGTCGGAGTAACTGATTGTGTGAATAGGCAACATGCTTGAAAGAAGTTTGCACAGTATTGCTTCAACAAGTCTTGGTCTGATAAGGAAACATTTACTACTCTACAGAAAATTGAGACACTTTCCCTTAACTGTAAGCAAATATATGCAAAAGCATGAAGGGCAAAGTCTTGACTCTGATAATCACTTCGGTCTTTGACAGCTTCAATGATAAACATGAAATTGTGTAGAAACATTCTAGAATTTGGCCCAGTAAATCGATATTGGAAATCTTTACCAGTTGCTTTGGTGTCATTAAATCACGGTTTCACCTTTTTTGCAAGATGACACAACTTTGCAGCTTTCAAGAGACAGCTTACAAGGACATAAAGAGCTGTTGTGTGTGGTAGATCATTAAAATGAGCTAAATTGGACGCTATATTTGATTTACCAATGCTATGATATAGGATTAACCTGAATATATGTTGGCAAGCAATATTCTTGACATGTAATGGGTGTATTTGTGCTCGATCTAAAAAATGCCCAAGTAAAGGCTCAAATTCTTGGCGAGAATTTTCACTACAAATAAATGAAGTTATTTTATTTCTCTTTGTTTTGGAAAGTCATTTTTGTTTTTCAACCTTTTCTTTAAGTTTTTTTAACTTTCTTTGAAACAAGAATTCTTTTGGTATATGCCCAAGGTTGCCATGTACAACCAGATTCTGTACCAAATGTCCCATTGACCTCATCACAGTTCTCAATGTTGACATTGGCAAATATCGAAAAGTATTTTGCACTAACTGGCAATTCACCAGCCAGAAAAGCCATAATTTTTAAATCGTTAGGAAACTCCGAAAATGTGAATCGAACATTTTTTCCTAGGATATTAAACATTTTTTCTCAATTTCATTCATTACTCGAAACAAAAATTTTCCGCAGCGCTCAACAACAACTGAGTTTTCATCACAGTTAGCTCCAAAAACCATGAAATTTTCTGTGTTACTCAAAATGTTTTTGCCCCGATTCAGAACGCTAATAAGCCATGTACAGGCAGTACTGTCCTTCCCAAATGGTGCACCGTCTCCCCCTAATGCAACATGAAACACATTATTATCAATGTCAAACAAGGAAAGGTTCTCCCTGGAAACCTCGGTCAGTTTTAGATAGAAGTTTGCTAAAAGAGGCAAGAAATCAGTCAAGCGTCGGTAGCAGCCTTCAACTTTTTGGCAATCATCCAGCCCATAACAAATATCCTCCTTCACACAACACACTTTCCCAATTTCCAGAGACCTAACATAAGCTATCATTTTGCCATAAGGCTCTAAACGAAGAACATTGCAAGACACGACCTTAATTCTTTTCTTACAACTGACACCATGCATTGTTGACTTACTGCTATTAATTATTGATGACGATGATTTATACACAGACCTATACTTTTGCTTACCCATCACACCCCTGCTGAAGTAGGTTTATATGCTACGTAACATATTTTGACCTGACACTTCAAATTCCTTAAGTTTGCGGATGTAAATTTTAGGAAAAACCTTCTCACACAACTTGGGTTGTTTAGAAATAGCTTTGACTAAATCTTTCTCTGAAAACTTTGTTGTAATTGTATCAACTAAACCTGAAAGTGTTGTCATAACATTAGAAGGTGAGCCACCATGAATCCTACTCACTGCTCTGAAAGTTTCACTGCGTCTCCTTGTAATAGTCCTTTCAGCAATCATTGACTGTCCAGCTTAACAAAAAAAACCCACTAATAAATAAAAGGTCTGAAAAGCTGTATGCGATACTGGAATAATAAATACATGTACATGTACATGCTCATGTTCTTTTTTTATCATTTCCAAATATATTCATCCTTTTGATTAAATCATTTTCAAAAGAGCACTTGCTTTTAAAAGGAGATTAGGATAGAATCAAATTAGACATAGAAATTAGTGAATGTATTGTTTATATAGCAGAGAAATTGATAAAACTTACAGCTATTGGTAGTATGTTCCAGTTTCCGGTTATGTATTGCTGCTGGATGCTGTACAAGTACCTGCTTCTCATTTTCTAAACCATTTATAGCATCATTGAGAAAAGCAATTTAAAATGAGATATAAATTGTTTTTACAAAAATCTGAAGAATATTAATGATGTTCACGTCCGGCATGCATAATTAAACAAGAATACAATAGCATTTGGTAGGCATGGCTAGCCCTGGAAGTTTCAGACCACATTAAACTTTTGGAAACTTTTGATGTTCTAAATTTCTGGGGCCAACATAATGCAATAAGAGCTAACAATCACATATTATAAGCCTCTTGCTTTGTTTATGCTTTCTGGCATGCAAGAATGAATTACTGATTTCTAGTTATAGGTTAAGCTTGATAGCATTTACCTTGTTATCAAGCCTTCTCCATTTGCAATTTAGAGCATTTACATTCCTTTGGCCTTCCTTAACCGAAATGTGTGCAATAGCTGCCTGCTGTCGATTTTCTTTTCTTTGCCTTGATCATCAGTCCAACATTAAAGCAAGAATATCGCTTAGCTTTGCTTAGAGGCATCCTGCAAAACGCAGTTGGTCATGGCTAAGAACAGACTGAAAAACTAGGCGTAGAAGAGCAATATAAAAAAAAAAACATTAGTTTTTTACCTGATAAACAAGTGTTTACATCAACTCAAGAGCTTAGTCTGCTCGAAAGCACATCAGGATTCTTTTGAAGACTAATTCTCGTAAAATATTGGCTTGCGTAAAAACCAAAACAAAATATCTATTCACAAGTTATGCTGAACAATGAATATTCCCAATAGTTGGTCATAGTATTTGATATCAAATGAAAGCTAATCCTTTTCTGCGTTCATTCCCGCCATTTAAAAAAAAGCCTGATCGCTAAGAATGCTGGTATTTGCCATTATTTTTGGGTGACAAACAATGCCTCATTCCCCAACCCCTCGCGAGTAAAATTGTAACAATCATTATGACTGCAAGTTTGCGTGCGTAATTTTCGAATTATTATGGCCACCGTGAAAAGAGACCCTAATCTATTTTATTTTTTACCTAAATAAAATAGACTCATATCTACTTTATTTTTTACCTAAATAAAAGAGACTCACATCTATTGTTTTTTTAAATAAATAAAAGAGACTCACATCTATTTTATTTTTACCTAAAATAAAGGAGGCTCAAACGGTCCTCACTTAATTATTTTTAATTGAAAACCATGGAGTCTAGATCAAATAAAATTCTTTAAAAATTGAATAGAATAAAGTTTATAAAGAAAAGAGGCATAGGTATTCCTGCAAAAGTAAGTGAAGAACTTAATATATTAGATGGAAAAATAAAAAGATGGGTAACAAGAAATACGAACAAGTATTTAAGTACTTTAGAAGATAACCTAAGTGAAGAAAATTATGATGGTGAATCTAAGGATAATATTGCAAGTTTTACTCTTAAACATATGAACAAATATAAAGAACATACTTTTCAAAATACTCAAACAGAAATTCAAGAAACTCAAACTGTAGCTTCAAGAACAAGAATGAATGAATTGTATGATTGGTTATTAGATTTTGTTCAAAAAGACATGAGGAATAAAATTTCAAATACTTATAATAATTTTAAAGATCAAGTTCTAAAAATAGTAAGATCAGAGCCTCAAAAGTCTCAAATTAAATTATTAGATAAAGCTATGAAAGGTCGATTAAAAACTTTTGTGTTGAAAAATGAGGACCCAAATTGTCTAAATCCACGTACCTCGTTAAGAGACCATGCCAAACCTCATTTAACTCCAATTTTAATATCTCATAAAAATTATAAAATAGAGCTAGTTTTTGTTTGTGAAATGGTTAAAACAAATCCAACAACAGATGAAATTACAGATCAAGAAAAGGGTTATTTTAGCTCATCTTATCATAGAATATTACATGGAACAGACATAGCTCAAGTTTATAAGAGTATGACTGAAAAAGTTATATTTGAGTTTTTAGAAGAGTGAAAAAAGGGTTCTGGATGGGAACTTGAAAAAATAGTAAAATTATTAATTCATGCCGTTAAATATAATTCTCTTCAACGTTCTTCTTATGTTTCAACTAAAAAATTTCTAGCTAATAAAAAGGCAATTGTTAATCTAAAAAATGATGACCAGCAATGTTTTAAATGGGTTGTAACTAGAGCTATGACTATGAAACGTAAAGATAAACATTGTGAGAGAATTACGGATTTCTCGATGAAAGAAACAGAAAATTTTGATTGGACAGGTATAAACTTTCCAGCACCTACTGAATATGTTAAAAAGTTAGAAAAAAAAAATACTATAAAAATAAGTATATTTGGTTATGATGAAAAAAACAGGGTATTTCCAACATGACATATTCATCCTGATGAGTAAGATATTTGTCTTTTACTTTTAGAGGATTAACGTTATGTTGCAATAAAAAATATGAGTAAATTAACTAGGTCATTATTAACTAAGAAAAAAGTGAAACATTATGTTTGTGATTTCTGCATATTACATTTCTCTAAAGAAGATAATTTAAAGGAGCATAATTATTACTGTACAAAACATGAGCCTACAAAATTAGAGTATCCCAGGCCAAATACTTTTATTGAATTTAAAAATCAATTTTGAAAATTTAAAGTTTCGTTTATAATCTATTCAGATTTTGAATGTATGACAGAGCCTATAAGTAATCATTTAGGTGTGAAAACGAAGCAATAACAAAAACATATTCCAAGTGGTTTCTCTTGTTTGGTGAAATGCTTTGATGATAACATTTATCTCCCAAAATTAGTTCATTATACATATAATTCTAACGAGTCCAAATCTGTTGCAGAAGTATTTGCAGACAAAATAGAAGATGAAATTAAGAATATTTATAAAATGTTTTATAAAAATCCTAAAGAAATGATTTTCACAGTTCAAGACAAACACGATTTTGACAATGCTACAACATGTCATATTTGTAACAAAATTTTTGAAAACTGTTTAGACAAAGTTAGAGATCATTGTCATTTTGCAGGAGAATATAGAGGTGCTGGTTATTATAAATGTAATTTAGAATTTAGTAAACCAAAGTTTATTCCAGTTGTGTTTCATAATTTACAAGGTTATGATTCTCACTTATTTGCAAAACCTTTACATGGGACTCCAGGTAGAGTGAATTGTATTCCGAAAACTGAAGAAAGTTATATAAGTTTTACAAAATCGGTCCCCGTGGATAAAACTGAAAAAAGAAAAATTTCTCACCAGTTAAGATTTATAGATTCCCTTAAGTTTATGAGTTTTAGTTTAAGTTCACTAGTTAACAATTTAACACAAAAAGATCTACAAAAACTACGTTGTCTGGCACAATATTTCCCAGACCATGTTGAGCTACTTTCCAGAAAAGAAGTTTATCCTTATGACTTTAGGAGTAGTTTTGTGAAACTTCAAGACACAAACTTACCTCCCAAAGAGGCTTTTTACTCAAAGCTTGATGAAGAACATATTTTAAAAGAAGATCACTCTCATGCTCAAAAAGTATAGCAAACTTTTAAAATGAAAACAATGAAATATTACCATGATCTTTATATAAAAACAGATGTTTTACTTTTAGCTGATGTTTTTGAGAAATTTAGAAATGTGTGTATGAAACATTATGATTTAGATCCTGCCTGGTACTATGCAACTCCAGGTTTAGCTTTGGACGCAGCTTTAAAAACTTCAAAACTTCAGTTAGAACTTTTAGATAAAAAAAAAATATGTATCTTATGATAGAAAAAGGTATAAGAGGAGGTGTGTCTATGATTACCAAAAGAAACATTGTAGCAAATAATAAATATTTAAAAAATGATTATTGTACAAAACTTTCCATTTTTTGTCTGTATCTAGATGTAAATATTCTTTATGGTTTTGCCATGTCAATACCTCTTCCTACACATGGTTTTAAATGGATGAGAAAATCAAACCTAAATAACTGGCAAAAACAAGGTTGTATTTTAGAATTAGATTTAGCTTATCCAAAACATCTTAATGATTTACACAGTGACCATCCATTAGCTCCACAAAAAATCCAAACTCAATTAGATCAAGGTATTACTGCACAAAAACTTGTATACACTTTAGATACTAAAACAAGATATGTGATACATCATGAGGCTCTCAAGTATTATCTTGATCATGGACTCGTACTGAAAAAGATTCATAAAGGAATCATGTTTCAAGAGTCTCCATGGTTGAAATCTTATATAGATATGAATACACGACTTAGAGCCTCTTCAAAAAACAAGTTTGAAAAAGATTTTTTCTAACATATGAATAACTCTGTTTTTGTAAAAACAATGGAAATATTAGAAATCAAGCTAATGTTGAGTTGGTAAATAATGAATATAGATTTAAAAAATTAACGAATAAAGCACAATTTAGGTCACAAGCAATATTTGGTGAAAATCTAGTTGCCATCCATAGTTTTAAGACAAATCTACTTTTAGACAAACCTATTTAGGTAGGTATGAGCATTTTGGATATTTCTAAAACTCAAGTGTACAAGTTTCATTGTGACTATATAAAACAAAAATATGAGGATAAAGCAAGACTTGGTTTTGCAGACACAGATTCTTCCCTTTATGAAATTGAGACTGAAGATTTTTGCAAAGACATTTCCCAAGACTTGGAAAAATGGTTTGATACTTCTGAAATTGTCACAGACAATCCTTATATAACTAGAAAATTTGTTGGGAATACAGGAGTACCTTTCAATAAAAAAGTTCTTGGGGTTGTAAAAGATGAATGTGGTGGTACCCAAATTATAGAATTTATAGGTCTAAGAGCAAAATTGTGTGCTTATTTGAAAGAAATTTTTGAAGAAGTAAAAAAATGTAAGTGTCTAAAAATATCTGCTATTGAAAAATTTCTAAAAGTAGAACATTTTAGAGATTGTTTATATAGTGGTATTTCTCAAACTAGAGACATGAATATTATACATTCTAGAAAACATATTTTAAATCAAGAGACTGTTAATAAGGTTGCTATGAGGCTCTGATGATGACAAAAGATATATTCTACCAGATAAGATTAATACATTACCTTGGTGACATACTAAAATAAAAGAAAACTTTATAAATAAACACGCCGGGTCAGCTGTCAGTAAATAAGGCTCATTTGCATACTGCAATCTATAAAAATGTGACCAGCGGTTGTGAAA
>JAOBYK010749772.1:0-27664 GCA_025434845.1 Phenganax subtilis
AGCCAGTGATTGAATTTACTGTCATGTAGTTAAAAATAGCTCAGTGTTGAATGAGCCAAGTCTAGCAGAGATTGTTTTCATTAAAAACAACAACATTCTTGCCTCTCTCATTGAAATGCTCAGTTGCTAATTAATGCTGGGACTAGAGCAGTGCATGTGTGCTCAAGACATGAAAATATTATATGTAGGCCTACACTTCTGTGTGGGTTAGTCATTTCACTTGTCCTGTGTATCCCAGTCGCTCTGACGAACTCTCGACTTCAATGCTATGATTGAATGAAATAACCTCTTGTATATATGCAAGGGAAGAGATTACTAAATTAGGTGTAAGAGCTACAATCCTTAGCAAAATATTTTGAGACTTGTATGTGAATTTATAATATCTGCAAGTTTATGGCATTATTTAATAGCCTAGCTCTCTCTCCTCCAGTGCTGATAGCAAAAACACCTACCATGCAACAAAATTTCCACTTCATAATATCTAAAGTTGCTTTACAGAGAAAGAGGAAGCAATAAAATACTTTTGTAGAGGTAGATGTTTCAGAAAAATTGTATACAACATCAGGAAAAACTTCATAAGAAAAAGTAGCGAGCGGGAAAAACAGCAAGAAGGACTCCTTAAGTGTTCTAAAATAGTTAGCTACCCTCTTGATCGGGTCGTTCTTCATGAAGTCTCCATTAAGCAATTCCAAAACTTTAAAATTTGCATCTCGCACGACCGCCATTTTGACAAAACAATCGATTGCATAACATTTTGCCAGAATACCGCTGAGCATGATGAATGGCGAACTAGCGATTTTGGATGCAAAAATGCCAGGCGTGTATTATTATTATTATTATTTTCTTTATAATTTTCTTTATTATTATTATTATTATTATTATTATTATTATTATTATTATTATTATTATTATTATTATTATTATTTTTCATGCGATTAAAGTTTATATTTTTACCAAATTTCATGTGGGTCGTGGCTAATGTTAAGATATTATTAAATCCTGATATAGGTTTTTCTAAGATGATCATATTAGAAGGCACTAATATTACTCCAGGACTTATCATCACAATTAAAACGACATTCCTGTTTTTTATAGCTTCTCTCATGTTAGAAATCGTTAATGTTGGATCAACTTGTATAGTAGTAGCATTCACTAATTTATGAAATACATCTTGAGTTTGTATATATTTAGCTCCTTGATTAACAATAGCCCATCTGGTATTCGCTTGAGCTCCTAAAATAGTATAAACATAAGATTCTACAGATTGTTGTAAAAGTTTTTGACCTATTTTTGTTAAACCATTTGTTGATTTTTTAATAAATAATTTCCAATCATCATCATTTTGATTCACGGTTTTAAACACCCAATCATATTCTTATTCTTCTTTTCTTTTTCTCATGAGATTACTTTTAAACTTTTTTTCATGGCTCTATTAGCTCTTCTTTCTATATATTCATCTAAGTCCGCATGTCTATCTTCAATTTGATGTTTAATTATTTGCCTCGTTGGCATGTGTTTTTTGATAAGTTTTAGAACATCATCTTTCACATATTTCTTAAGTTCTTCGGGATGTCTTAAAAAACGCTTCATGTTATAATAAAAATAATATTTAGCTATAGAAGAAATTATTTTGGGTTGATCTTTTCTACTCATGTGTTCTATACTCATTCCACCTAAATAAGACATAACATAAGCGCTTACTAAAGAGGTAAAATAAGGGACACGAATACAAGAGTCTTTTTTAGAAAACTCTTCTTTAATTTTTCCAAACATTTCTAAGATATTTTCATCAAATGAGGTGTCTAAGTTTTTTAATTTATAGGTAAAATAATCATTCTCGTTAACATAAAAGTTTATTTTATCAAAGATTATATTTTTATTTATTTTTTCTAAAACAAATTTATCTATGATACCAAAATGTATCCAAATTACCGGCTTCCAATAAATATCTCGATTATCTAAGGCTTTTTGCCATTTTTTATTATGTTTAAAAGCATAAGTTTCTAAAGCATATCTATATCCTTTTCCCGTGTTATAAAAGATCATATCTTTCAATTCTAATACTTGTTTTTTAATCTCTGGATAATCGGGATTTTCTTCTATCTTTTTGATAACTTTTCCTTCAAAAGCGAAACGTTTTATGTCGGCATGAGGGTATATTTTTAAAAATCTTTTCTTTGCTTCTTCATGATCCTAGGTTTTGATAAGTTTCATGGCTTTTTCATAATCTTTTCCATAATATTTTTTATACATAGGATTTAACTGAGGAAAAAGCCTATCTGTAGCGATTTCCATTTTATTTAAATATATTTTTATTTTAAATAAATGAACAAGTTAACGATATTTATAGAAAATAGCGCTTCACGGGAGCAAAGCTCCCTCCGTAAAGAAATTTTCTTGGAAAGAAATATAAAAATAAATCAACTTCTCGTGAAAAGCGTCTCTGTTTTTTGGAACTTTAAGAATATTAAAGATAAATATAAAACTTTAAAGGCTGGAAGCAAAAATATAGTTTTAGATGAAGGTTATTATACTTTTAATGATATTAAGGAAAAATTATCCAACGAGGGTATAAAGTTTTCTACGAGTAAAATCATCACGTTAATATTTTCCACGAGACAGAAAACCTATCTTTATATCGTTTTGGAACATTGTTAGGATTTTCTTTAAATAAAAAGATACTTGCTAATACTTGGACAAAAAGTGAGTCACCCGCTGATATCAATCTTGGATTAAAATATATCAACGTACATTGTGATATCGTAGAGCGTTCTAAAAATTTTGATACTCATGGAATATTAAGTTCTTCTATAGTTACTTTAGCTATCACGACAGAGCAAGCATTAAATGGATCCGTAACACAATATAATGATATAGAAAGTTCATTAGAGGTAAAAGAAAACATCTATAATAAGTTATGCTTTTGGACGAGCTCAAACATGAACGAAAATTTTGGATCCATATTAATGGAAATTTATCTTAATTAAATAAATGAATGAAAAAGCTTTTGAAAAATAACAAGAACTTAGAGATATTTATTATGATCCTAAGTTAGGTTTTATAGGGGTGGAAAAATTATATAGAAAAGCGTTAGAAAACGATATAGATGTTTCTAAAAAACAAATAAAAGAATGGTTAAGATCTCAAGACACTTACACGAGATTTAGAGATATAAAAAAGAAATTCCCTAGAAGAAAAACTTTTGTGAAAGCGCTCGCCGATCAATAACAATTAGATCTCGTGGATATGAGTAATATAAAAAAGAAAATAAAGAATATAAATGGATCTTAACTGGAATAGAAATATTATCTAGATATGCTTTTGCTATTTCAGTCTTAAGAAAAGATACGCAACATATGACATCTGGTGTAGGAAAATTATTTAGAGAATTTAAGATCAGATTCTCCTCTTATCCTAAAAAAATTCAATTTGACGAAGGAAAAGAATTTTATAATGTAGGTGTAAAAAGTTTACTAAAAAACCTTAATATCGTGTATTTTAGCACGTATTCAGATAAAAGAGCCGCTATCGTAGCGAGATTTAATCGAACCTTAAAATCTAAAATGTGGAAATATTTTTATGCTAAAAATACTCATCAAGGGATCGATATTTTATCGGATCTCGTTTATAATTATAATAACTCTACTCATAGTACTATTTTAATGAAACCTATAGATGTAAATAAAGATAATGAAAATGATGTATGGTTGACTTTATTTGGAGATTGGACGGGAAAATTTCCCTTACCTAATATGAAATAGGTCAAAAAGTAAGAATAAGCAAATATAAAAATATTTTCCAAAAAGGATATGAGGCTAATTTTATCGAAGAAATATTTGTGATCCATAAAATTTTTAGAGGAGATCCTAATACTTACGAGATCAAAGATCAAGATGGTGAGGATATTTTAGGTAAATTTTATGAACAAGAATTATCTCCTATAGAGAAAGATCAAGAAAAAGAAAGAAAAGTTAATAAAATTTTAAGAAAAAGAGGTAAAATGAACCTGGTACAATGGGAAAATAAGAAAGAAAAACCTAGTTGGGTTAATACCAAGGATATTAGAGAATTTTTCATTAAAAAAATGGATAAATATTTAGATGATTTTCGAGATCATGATTATGAAGAAAATCGTGAAATAGAAAAAGAAATAGAAATGGATAAACTCGATGATGATAAAGAAATAGATAAAGAAATAGAGGATTCTCTTTTAGATCCTGGTGATGAAGAGGATGAAGAGTTAAAAACTACATTTAATGAGGAAGAAATACCTGTTGTCAACAAGAAAAAAATTATCTCGAAAGTGAAAAGGCAGAAACGAATGATAAGAAAAATTTTTTATTAAAATTTTTAGATCGCAAAATTATAAAAAAAAAGATGGACCTGCTTCTAAAGAGCTTTTAGAAAATTTCAAAATAAGAATAAGAAAAAAAGGACAAGTTTTAGGAGGAGAATATAAAGAGCAAAAAGATCATCATACTTAGAGATAATGAGTTCGTTTACTCAAAAGATCTAAAATCCTTAAAAATTCTTAATGAATTTATAGAAACATTAAAAAAAGCAGGAATAGAACATCAAAAAACGGCTTCCACCAAAGCGAGGAAAATATAGAACTTAAAGAAATAAGTAATGAAAATATAGAGGAAATAACATCTCAAGTTAGCATGGACGCTCAAGAAAAATTACAAACAGAAATAGATAATTTAAAAGAAAAAGTTTATGATAAAATAACTCACTTATCCATGAAGGTGTTGAGAGAATTTCAAGGTGCATTAAATTTACCTGAATATCAAACGACCGGAGAAAAACTAGAAAAATTAGAAAAAGAAATAGAACATTGGAGATTAAAAAAGCTTCAAGAACCCGATTCTGAACAAGAAAAAATTTATGAAAAAATCGAAAAAATATTAAGACTTACCTTTGATAAGTTAAGATTAGAAAGAATTTAAGAACCATAGAGCCCAACACGCAAGAAATGATAAGTGAAGAAACGGAATCGAATGATCTTAATCATTTGAAAAATTTAAGAAATGGGCAAGGGAAAATCTTGTAGGTCTTAGTGGAGTAGCCATTGCTACAGGTGGAATATTAACCACAATTACCATGGCAACTAGATCTGCCGTGAAAAGAGGAGCACAAGCCACAGCTAGTCTAGCTAATAAGTTAAAAGAGGTTGCAAAAGAATTAGGACCTATTACCTCTGGTATTTTTAATATCTTGAGTGGAATAGTAAAAATGGGCGCAAAAGGATTAAGTTTCTTATTGCAAAATTTACGGATCTTAGCCTTGGCTTTTTCTTGGTTTGTTTATGATTTTCATAAAAATAAAAAAAAAATTATATTTTTCTTATAAAGGTATTTTCATGAAAATTATATTTTTCTTATAAAGATATTCTCATGAAAATTATATTTTTCTTACAAAGATATTTTCATGAAAATTATATTTTTCTTATAGAGATATTTTCATGAATTTTTTTTTTTTATATATAAATAAATGTGTACTATTAGTAAACTTAAACCTGATTTTAGAAAACTCAAGATGAGTGATATAAAAAGTCAAAGAAGTAAACATCATATTACTTTTAATCCTAATAAAGCTAATCCAGAGGAAGAAATTTACGTGGATATACCAAAACTTAATAATGAAGATTGTTTGGCACCCAAGTCCTTAAATTTAAAGTTTGATTTTAAAAATGCAAATACATAGTCTTGGTTTTTAAATAACTTAGGTAAAGCTTTAATGGATAAATTTGTCGTGAGTGTTGGAGGTGAAATTTTATTCGATAACACAGGAAATGCTACTTATGAGATTTATAAAGATCTTTGGCTCCCCGAGAGAACAAGAGAAGAAATGTGTGATTTTGGGATAGCAAACGAAAACACGAGGAAAATAATAAGTAAGTCAGATGATGGAGCTAAGTCTGGAGATACTCAAAAAGTGTCAGATGCTTTAGTAGCGGATGTAATAAAAACAAAAGAAAAAATAAAACTTTGTATAATCTTAGGAGATCATGGATTATTTTCTCCGAGTGCTTCACAAAATAATCTACAATATAGAATTACCTTACTAAAAGCTGAAGAAATCATGAAAGCTCAAAGTGGAGAAAACGTGGAAAGAATATACCTAGGAAAATATAGAATTAGAATATGAAAAAATAAGTAATGAAGATCTAGCTCAAGAGAGTATAATGGGATATGAAACGAGAAAATCGTTATCTTTCGAGCATGTAACCTTATTAAAAACAGAAGAGTGGGATAAAAGCTCCACTTTAGTGAATGAAACCGTAAATTTACCCCGAAAAAGTATGGCAGCTGTGGTAATGTTATTTAGAAATAAATCTATCTCAGATTCAGAAGAATTTATTTATCCTAATATAGAGTCTATAAAAATCACCATCGAAGGAGTTCCAAATAGCGTGTATAGTCAAGGAATTAAAAAAGAACATCTTTATGATGAGGCTAGAGGCTTTTTGAGCATAAGAGTGAATTAGAATATGAACCAAGTAGTATGAGTATAAAAAAATTTTTTAAAGATAAGTTTGCCTTAGTCGTGGATCTTAGAATCACAGAAGATAAACTTGTTGTGGGAGCCGGAAAAAAACTCTTAAACACGCAAAATGGAGTCTTGTTAGAAATTACTAAAAAAGCTACAAGTGCTAATGTAATGTGTCATATATTCGTGGTAAGTGATGGATTAGTTAACTTTAAAAATAGAACTTCAGAAAATATTCATTATTAAGAAAAGTTTTATAATAAATGGGAAATTGTATACATAAGCAAACTATTTAACGTTCTATTAAAGATCCCGATAATCTGGGGAAAATTATTAAAGAAATAAAAACAACTATTACATGTGGATGTACCTCTAGAGTAGCAAAAAATGGACATGGAGTTCGCTTAAATACTAATTTTAATTTTGATGATATTACCACGGAAAAAAGCGAGTTTGTAAAATAAAAAAATATATATATACCCTTTTTAAAGATTATATATATATTTTTTTTATGTTATCTCATAATGATAAGGATATTTTAATGATATTTCTAATTTGCGTATTTCTTATTCCTTAAAAGATTAATCATATTATGCTTTTCTTCTTTAGTAATGTGCCCTAAATAATCATCAAAAACAATATCCATGTCTTTTCTGCTCGGATTATAAAAAGTAACTATTTTTGATATATTTTCTCTATAAGCTTTGTTATAGAAGTCAACTGTTGTGTAATAATAATAGTAGAGAGTCCGTAATGTCTCGCGGAAAATCCTAATTTTACAAGCTCAGAAGTTCTTTTTTTCACAAAAGAACTTGCCGCAACATCATCTAAAATAATAAGAGAATTTGTACCTTTAGAAAACTCAACAACTTGTTTTAAAGAGGATTCTACATCATCTTGCTCACGAGCTATAACTATAAAATTTTCATCTTTATCATAATGCCAAGCATGATAGGTCTTATTCCATTCATAAGTAGGACATATAAGGAAAATATAATAAAAAAACCCCAAATATTTCTTCTCGAGCATATTTAAAAGAAAATAAGTTTTTCCAGAACTTGTCATTCCTACGATTATCATATTAAAAGGATCTGAGAGGGAAAAATGATTACTGGTAGAGATATTTTTAGATTTATTAGAAATCTCATTTAAGAACTCATTTTTTCTTTTTCTTGATTCTTTTCTTGTGATTCTTGACATTCTTCTTTATTATTATTATTCACAGAGTTATTTATAACATGTTTTCCTACGATAAGTGATCCAGAAAATAATCCTATAAGTGGAATATAAGGCGTAATGTATTCTATAATAAATTTTATATCTTTTCAAAAAGGTTCATTATCTGATAATTCTCTTCCAAGATCAGTTCCATTTTCTATAAAAGATAAATGTTCTAATAATTCCTAAAACTTTCCAATCGCTAAATCCGTAAAAAGTTCATTTGTTTTATTCAGTTGATCTCTTTGATAATCTTGATAAATTTTTGCTTACATTTTTTCTGAAGCTTTCTTGATATAAGCTTGAGTATATTTTATATCTTTAGTGAAAGATAATCTTAATAAAATTTCGCGAATATTTAAAGAATCTTCACTCATTTATTAAAAGAAATTATAGAAATATTTTTATCCTAAGTTACACAAATTTTTTTTTCTAAGTCCCTCATTTTCATTAAATTTTTTTTTTTTTGGCGCGAAATTTTCATGAATTTTTTTTTTTTTTGGCGTGAATTTTTCATGAATTTTTTTTTCTAAGTCCCTCATTTTCATGAATTTTTTTTTTCTTGCCGCGAATTTTTTGTGAAATTTTTGGGAAATGGTTCAGAAATTTTCCAAAAACAAAATGCTGACATCAGCAAAAATTTGTGTGGTAGAAAAAACGTTTTTCTATCTACTACTTATGTTGAAAATCTGGGTCAACAATTACAAGTAGATCTTGTAGACATGGTAAGCCTCCTCAAGGAAAAAAAGAATAAAAATTCTAGATGTATCATCATCGCAGTAGAAATACTCTCCAGATATGCGTTTGCGATTCCTGTTAAGAAAAAAGAAGGAAAAATTGTCTTGGAGGGATTAAAGCTGATCTTAGAAGAATTTCATGATCGATTCGAGGTTGTCCTAAAGTGATGCATTTTGATGATGCTAAAGAACTCATTTATAAGCTTTTACAAGAAAAGAATATCGATTGGTTTTTCTACAGAACAAGCTTCAAAAACTGGACGGGGGCCTTATTTTCCTCCAAGCATGATAAAAGAAAAATATCCCGAAAAGTCCTTTAAACCTAAACATGACTATGAAAGAAGAGGAAAAAAGGCAGCCATTGTAGAAAGATTCAATAGAACTTTAAAATCTCACATGTGGAAATGGTTTTGTAAAAATAAAACTAGATTTTGGTTGGGGATCTTAGATGATCTTTTAGAAAATTATAATAATTCTTATCATAGAACTATAAAGATGAAACCTTCCGAAGTAAATGAAAAAAAACGCTGATGAGGTTTGGTTGACACTCATTGGAAATTACATCTTGTCTAAAAATGATATAAAACCAAGATACCATGTCGAGATCTTGTAAAAGTCTTATATTATGGAAAACAAGAGGAAAGAAGTTTTAAGAAAGAATATGTAAGAAGTTATGGAGATGAAGTTTATGAGATTTCTGACATTTATTTTGGTGATCCTATCATGTATGAAGTAAAAGATGGTAAAAGAACGATTCTTAGAAGATTTTACGAAGAAGAACTTTCTCAAGTAAAATAAATGGACACGAACGAAACAACAGGTTTTGAAATGTATGATTATAAACCTGAGACCAATTTTGATTATCCTTTAAAATATGATGAAAACTTGCTTGAGAACAACCAAAGGGAGTTTGAAGACACTTTTTTTGACGCTGAACGAGAACAAGAACAATATCCAGAAAATTCTATTTGGGACGATGAGATACGAGAGAAGATAACATGAGCGCAGGAGCAAAGCTTCTCTAATCCTGCTTTTGATCCTGAACAAGAACAAGTAAATTACAATTGGGAAGATGCTAGAGCAACAAGTCCTGTAAAACTAAACATAAATCCATAAGATCTTTTAAGTCCTGAAAAAGAAGAAAAAAAATTACTTTATAAAAAGTGTTTTTAAAAAACATCATGGGTTTAGACATTGATGAAAAGGATGGACCTTTTAGCGAAAAACTTTTAGATAACTTTAGATTACATACAGACCACTCTGGTGATCTTATAGGAGCTGGTTTTAGAAATCAACCTATCATAGAAAAAACATTAACCAACGGAAACATAGATTTTAATTACGATCGAGATCCTGATCTAAAGAGTTTTGTAGATGAGTTTAATGTCTTAGCTGAACATGCAAGAAGAGAATATAAAAACACTTCTAATGGTGAAATTAAAGAAATACTAGCTCTCGAACCTTTAGAAAAAGCAAAGCTTTCTTTTGATGAAATGTTAGATGAAGCTGCAGAAGAAGATGAACTCATCTCACGTGTTAAAGAAGGGTTTTGTCGAGAAATTGGTCGTGAAATTCAAAAAATTATAGAGGAATTATTCCTTGACCTGAAATGAATCGGGTTTTTCTTCAGAAGAAAATCTAGAAATTAATCAAATACTAGAACCAGAAGGAGACACGAACGAAGAAAAATTAGATCAATTCGAGAATGATAAGAATTATTGGAGAAGAAAACTTATAAACGAAGTCGATCCTAAACAAAGAGAATTTATAGAAACCATACTAAAAACAATAGAGCTATCTAAGCAAAAATTTAAATTTCAAAATAACGCTAAACTTAAACTAATTCAAGTAAGAGATACTCTAGAGAAGTATATCGAAAGAGACGAACTTACACGTTTGCAAAGATTTAAAAGATGGGTAATGAAAATTAAGTTTAAGACAGGTGTAGGATTAGCTGGAGCTATTACAGGGGTTGTTTCTATGATCGTTGCTTTAGCAAAAAGAAGTAAAGACATCTGAGAAGATGTTCAGAAAGTTTTACAAAATACAAGGAAAATATTAGCTCAAACAAAAGATATCACTGGAAGCATAGCAGTGTTATTAGAACCTTTAAGAAAAAACTTTAGGTGTGATAGAAACAGGGGCGAGCCTTTTTAGTGAGAATCTGTTAAAAATATTTATGGTGATTATTATTATTTTGGTTTATAAAAAGCGAAACTAGATAAAGTCAAAGATCTTGTTTTTAAATAAATGAATGATCTTGTTAATTATGAGGTTTTCATCGGCTTAGTCTTGGTTTGTGCTTTCATAAGAATTCTTTCCAAATAAATGAAGTGCAATCTTGTTTATAATTTAAAATTATTAGGAATTTTTATATTACTGATGGGACTAATCTTAATACATTACAATCCACGAAAAATGTCTTAAAACAACGTGAGTGCAATCTAAATAAAATAAATGAGTCGCATAGAAATAACAGATTTTGGAAAAATAGTACTCCTGATACTTTTTGGGATAACGTCTTATCTTCTCTTCTTGCTTGTGGATTTTTTATATTGGTTGTTTGGTAAAGACGTGCCTCAACCTAAGAAAAAAGAAGAAAAAGTTCCTTGGTCTGAGTTAGGAAAAGATGAAGAAGAAGTTAAAGACTCGATATGGGTGAAGAAAGAGTCTTGGCTTATGTGGATTATTTCTCGAGTTGGAAAATACTTTGTAGAACATTTGAATCAAATAATAAGTTTAGTATTGAGCTTTGTGAATCCTTTAATATATTTTTTAAAACGACTCTGGGAAGATAAAAAAAGTTTTTGTATGAGAAAATGTTGTTCTTGATAGACTATTTTCTATGGAGTGTGTTTTCTCTAATAGAATTCTTGCTTAAAAAAGTAATGTCCTTGATAAAGTTCTTGAAAACTTTCGGAGGTTTTCTTAAATCACTTGATAGAGGTGAAAAAGACTCTGAAGAGTTTGATAATAGTGTTTGGAGTCTTCTTGATATTATGAGGTATGTTTCTGAAAAAATTTTGAATTTTTATACTGTATAACTTTTATGCCTTAGTTCTTTATAACAAACCTACGAGTGGTACTTGTTATCGTAAAAGATTTTTCTTCTTATCTTCTTGGCTTAACATTGAATCCTATAAACTACTTATCACTTTTTAATAAAATTCTTATAGTCTTAGAGAAATTATGGACAAGTGCTTTGTTCCCACTTTGGACTTGGATAAGATTATTCTTTGTGTTTAAGACAAACGTAGCGAGAAGAGAAACAAATAAAATGCCTTTTGAAGAATTAGATGATGAGTCTTTCTTATATTATGTTTTTATAGTAATAGTGGTGGTACTAGTTCTTGGAATAACCTACTTTCACCTTTCTTAAATAAGCTGCCAACAGAACAATTTAAGTTCTCAGATCAAAAAAAAATATTGCAGTAGTATATACGAACATCGTTGAAAATCAGTATGATCTTCTTTACATACTAGGTGAAAGAGGCATACATGACAATCTTACGGATTTTTTTACGCATGACTCAGATAAAGTTATTGAAAGAGTAAAAAGTTTAAGAAGAAAAATTAAAGAAATTTTAAATACCCTCCATGAAGACGACACCCGAAGACCCATTCAAGATCTTTACGAATGTCTTGGTCTAAGTATTCTTATACTTAAAAACATTTTAGAGGAGGAACCAACCCAAGCACAACTAGAACTATCACTAGACGAGTCTGTTAAAATCATTATAACGATAAATAAAATTAAGATCATAACTCAAGTTTTTGATGATGAAAATCTACTTAGAAAAGTCTTAAAACTAGCATCAAATTTTGTATTTCCTAATCACTCTGATGTTATGAAAAGAGAAGATTTTCAAGAAATTTTTGAGAAACAAATTGCCATCGTAGGATCATTAAATGCATGTTTTCTTTCCTTAGTACTTGGAAACACGATTAGTATCTCTTTTCTTATGTGAGGTGGTTTTTATTTCATCTCAACACAAGTAAACTTTTCTCTTCCTGCTCTTACGAGAGTAAAAGAACAAGCAGAAAAATATGCTGAGAGGGGACTTGGTGCACTTGAAAAAATACTTTATTGGCTTGAATACATCTTTTATGGTACGTTATTGTTCTTCTTGAAAAAAGTTCCACATTGGGTGTATATCTCAATCATCATTACCTCCCTCATCATATATGAAAGATTCTTACTCTTTTCAACCTTAATTTTACATGTTGCAACTAATATATACTGAAGCGGGTTCAAAGATTTTTTTTGTATTATAAATAAATGAAGACCGAAAAAGAATTTGAGCCAGAATTTCGTAAATTTAAAATGAGTGGTATTAAAGGAACTCGTAATAAACATGTCGTGACATTTAATCCAAATAAAGCAAATCCTGGAGAAGAACTTTATGTCGATATTCCTAAACTTAGAAAAAGTGATTGTCTCGTGCCTGGAAGTGTGTGCTTAAAATTTGATTTTAAGAATGGGAATACAAAATCATGGTTCTTAAATAATTTAGGAAAAAACCTCATATAAAAACTCGTCATGACTATCAGAGGTGAGACCTTTTATGATAATAATAGACATAGTGAATTAGAAGTTTACAAAGATCTTTGGCTTCCTAAAACCGTAAGAAAGATATGATCGAATTTGGGATAGGAGAAGAAAATCTTCGAAAACTATTATCTAAGTCTAATGATGGAGCTACTTCTGGAAGTGCTCAAAAATCTGCTGATAAATTAATGTTTGATACTTTTAAAACAAAACAAAAGATTAAGATCGAAAAAATCTTGGAAGATCATGGTGTCGTTGCACCTTATTTCATGGGCCAAAACTTTTCAATTTAGAATAAGTCTTCCCAATGCAAGTAAAATCATGAAAGCTCAAAGTGGGTCTAGTGTAGAAGAATATAGTCTCGAAAATATCGAATTGGAATACGAGACTATCGATAATCAAGACCTTGCTAGTCGAGCTATTTCTGAATACGAAGTTGGAAAAAGTTTGTCTTATGAACATGTTGCATGTTTAAAAGTAGAAGAGTGGGAAAATAATGCTACGATTCATAATGAAACGATTAATCTTCCTAGAAAATTTTAGCCGCTGTCATGATGTTATTTAGAAATAAGATCATCGCAGATTCCGAAGAATTTGTGTATCCAAACATTGATCTCGTTAAAGTAACTATAGAAGGTGTTCCTAATAGTGTTTACTCACAAGGTATTAAGAAAGAAGATCTTTATAGAGAAGCAAAAAGATTGTTTGAACAAATGGAATCTTGTAAAGGTGAAAGCGAAGTAAATAACGAGAACTTCTACAAGAATAAGTTTGACTTGGTGGTAGATCTTAGAACGATTCGAGACAAACATCTTGTGGGCATGGGAAAGAAGCTGATAGATACTCAAAATGGTATCCTGTTAAAGATTACAAAAAGAGCCACGAGTGCAAATGTCATTTGTGAAATATTCATGATTAGTGACGGACTACTAAACTTTAAAGATAATAAAATTGACACCGTGCATTATTGAAAAAATATTATTAAATAAACGAGTATCGATCCTGAAGAAAACAAACATTTTGAAGCAAATGAAGAAAAAGAAGCACTCTTGAAAGAACTTACAGAACTTTCAGAAAAAGGCGAGATTAAAGAGTCTGTGACTAAACTTAAAAAAGCTAGTTTAAAAAGATTAAAAAACATCAAAGATCTATATGAACGCGCTTGCGTAGAAGCCGCTAATAAACTTATCATGAGAATGTTATTAGAAAAATTAAGTGAACTTTCAGAAAGATACGAGTTGGTAGAATGTAGTGAAAAATTAAGTCTGGAATTGTTGTCCAATGACGTTTTAGAAAAAGACTTGGTGTACATCGTAAGTCTGATCACACTTTGGTTGGCTTTGATGGGTCTAAGAAGTCGTGTGAGTATTGTTGGAGAACATATTGCCCTTAAAAAGATTATCAATGAATTAAAAAATAAAGGGAGAACAAATCAAGAAACGAGCAACATGAGCGCAAAGCGCGAATCACCATCAAAGGAGACAAAGAAGGAAGACCTATCTTAGATGAACTAAGTAAAAAATCAAAGCAAAATAAGAAGAGTACAAACGCTTCTGATTATTGTTTTAACATGATCATCGTGGGTATGACATGCTGTGGAAAAACCAGATTTCTCTGAGACATTATCGAGGATGAGTATAAAGAAGTGTTTGAGAACATCTTCCTAATATGTCCTACCTATTATTGGAATAACACTTATACGAGTTGGAAATATGAGTATGATGAAAATTTCTAAGTGATTCAATGTGATCAATATCACGTAGAAAGTTACTTAAAAATGGTGGTGGAGTCTTCAAAAGGTACAAAAAGTTTGATTATCTTAGATGATTGTGCAAACAGTGACTTTGTTAGAAAACGTACTTCAGAACTCGTAAAGCTTGCATTTAGTGCTAGACATTATGGTTTAAGTTCTGTGGTCATTACCCAACAGTTAAATAGTATCGCCAAGCCTTTTCGAGATAACATTAGTAAACTCATTACGTTTTATAATCCTAACAAAAAAGACATGGAACTTATTTTTGAGAACTATCAAGGACATGTCGAGAAAACAGAGAAGCAAGCACTTATACAAGAACTGAAAACAAAAAAGTGGAAAAAGCTCGTGATAGAACTTAGATGGCGTTATAGGCATTGTATTACGTAGATCAGCTACTTTAAGGATATGTCACCTTCTTCTAGGGTTACATATTCCTGTGTTTGTGAATACGAACAAAATGAGCATGAAGCTGATCCTGGATACGAACGAAATGAGCGCGAAGCTGATCTTGAATACGAACGAAATGAGCGCGAAGCTGAGTGGTATATGATCTTGAACTAAAGTGGGGCAGAACTTATATGATCTTGGATACGAATGAAGTGAGCGCGAAGCTGAGCGGTATGTGATCTTGAATACGAATGAAGTGAGCACAAAGCTGATCTTGAACTAAAGTGGGGAAGAACTTATATGATTACGAACGAAGTGAGCGCGAAGCTGATCTTGAACTAAAGTGGGGCAGAATTGTCAGCCGGGGCGCTCGCACTTCGAGCTCGCTTCCATGTGTTCTTGAAAAAGTGCTGAATCAGCATTTTCAAAGTGGGGCAGAACTGTCATTATACATACTACTGCTGTATTTCATTTTGTAAACAATACTTTCAATGCAAAGTAAACGCAATATTCACGGTTGCGTTGTTGAGCTCGCATCGTAGAATCTTAAGGTCCCGATTCGCTTCTTAATGCGAAACATTCCAATAGGCAAGTTCGAAAACTTTTCTTACTCTCACTTTTTATGGCGATATACAGCGAAAGTTTCCAAGCATGTTAAGGTGCTGAAGAAGCCAACCAGCCTGTTCAGGTATTCAAAGGTTTTAAACCCAATTTGGAAAAAGAATTTTACTGAAATTCCTTTTCCAAAATGGTTTTAATGCACGATTTAAGGCATTGTGTTGGGTGTGATTATGGATGCCTCTGGTACGCTAACTCTTATGGTGATTGTCTATGTTATAATGAAGTACGTTTGAACTCTATAAAACCTTAAAAATTTGCTTGTTTTATTCAGTTGCTATTTAAACTTTGCTTCTACAGAAAAGGAAAACTCGAACTGCTCATACATGTTCAAACAATGCATTTTCATTCCAGATATTCACCAGGTGCAAAAAGTATGCCAGAATCATGTGCAAAACGAGTTTTAAAGCATGTCAAAAAAATTGTGCCTGTTCTTAGTGTGATTACTTACATAACCATTGACATATTTACATCTGGATTGCTTGCTTGGCTTGAAAAAGCGCGTTGGCGAACACTCATGATTTCGGCCATTTTGGAGCTCAGTGGTGTTCACATATGAAGTTGGCTGCTGACCTGTACTGCTGACTTTATTTGAAATGTCAGCGATGTCACAATACTCTCACACTCATCAGATTTCCTGAATTTCAATTGACTGAAGTCAAAAACCATTGGAGCATGCAGTCCAGGGGTCAGTTGTTCAAAGCTGGGTTAGTGTTAACCCTGGCTTAAAATTTAACCAGGTGTTTGGCTTTTGCATTTCTGTATGTTAATTTGTTTCAAAACCTTGCAATAAAACATTTTTTTACATAGATTAGCTTTGTGGAAAAATTTCTTCAAGTTAGTAAACAAGCGGTTAAAAATTTTGCGTCAAAATCTTTGGTAACACAGGGTTAACGCCAGCTTTGAACGACTGGCCCCTGATTTATATTTGTCAGTGGACATAACAGGTTATTATGTAAATCTGATAACTCGACATTATATTTTCATGCTTTTCAGTACATCAAAATGAACAGCGAAATCTTAACTAGCCACAGAGGCTCTCAAAAATACCGTCACTGGCTTTCTAGCTCGACCTTTTAACCACTGGATTGTATGTACGATCGGATAACCAATTTCCATACGGACGTGGTTTCCATCTCTCCAACAGCAACAATACTCATCGTTTTTTTATGTTTTCAAAGTATGTGAATATTGCTTGAAAACCTCGCAAACAGTTGGTGTATAATAATAGTTTTCGAAGGAATGTTGTTTAACCCCTGATCCAGTGGAAACTGTATGTTTTAAGTAATGATACCTAAATATGGTACGTTTAACATCAAATGTGTGAATAACCTCACCCGCGCAGTTGATTGACCCATGCACATTTTTTGGTGGTGATTGCACAAGATAAGAGGGTTAGTTGAGGACCGAACTTATCTTATGGAGTGCATATTTACTTCGTAATCTTAGGGTCTATAAAATAGTATTTAAGAAGTTCTTAAAACTGCATGATATCAGAACATTCTTTCCATTTATGAGTGAATTTTGATTGGATTAAAACTCAATAATATACTTTTGAAGTGGAGAATCAATATCTTCGGGATAAAAAGCGATACTCTGGTAGTAATACATGAAGATAGCGCAAGGACCGCAACTTTTACAATACATTTACATTTACATTTACATACAATAAATTTACATTTATCTAGGATGATTCATGATAACAATCATTAGCAATATATGAAATCCCCTTTAGGTTGAGATGCAAAGCTCTAGAGTCAAGGACATTTAATTAATAAACTGGTGGTTTGTAAACTTTCATTTGTTTTTTGAGCGTAAGACACTTAGTAATTTGTTAGCTTCAATTGCTATGGCAGGTGAGGGAGATTTATTTGTTCTTACAGTTATACTATATATAACAATGCTATTATTGGGAGACTGTATATACAGCTGGGTACCTTGGTTGCACGACACATCAAAGATGTAGAACAAAACCGAGCTAGAGCTTTTGTCAGAGTCAGGAGAGGCGCAAAACTTCCTCTAGTGGGGGGTGTGATATTTTCCCGACTGGTTTGAAAATTTGCCGAGTCGTAAACGTGGCTAATATGGATATATGTATTTACTTTCTTACCCACAATGGTCTCTTTTAAGGAATAAGCAATAACAAGAATGAATGCTATTGGGGCTTCGGTAGCGCAGTCGCTAGGCTATGCGCATATCACCACTGAGGTTGTGGGTTTGATTCGCAGCGCAGACTTAAGTTTCCGAAGTGAGAAGAGTCTGTCAACTACTCTGCAAATGACGTAGGTTTTCCCACGGCACTCCGCTCTCTTCCTACAGGGAAAGTTGACAGGGTGGGCTAGGACAAACTGGTCAGAAGTAAAATATATTGTTGTAAAAATAGACAGTGTAAGGTAATATATACTCAAGTACGTAATGTGTACATTAGAAAACTATTGTAAATAGTTACGTAATTCAGCCTGTGAAATAACTTGACAACTTGTAATTAGAATATTGCGCGCAGCATAGGGATTAAGTTGATAACGATCAAGAGCGTAACAATACCTACTCATTGAGTTAACATGTTCTTCCTTTGAATGCAAATTATGTAATTTAATCCGATGTACATTATCTAAAGTAGTAAAATATGTTCTTCCCCTTTGCGTTAAAACAGTGGAATGAACGTCCTTGGACGTCCATAGAAAACTATGTTCTTTCTGTGCAAACTAGTATATATATAACCATGTAAAAGCTAGTGTTATTAGCGTCGTGTTAATGTCGAGTAGAATATAATAAACTTGTATAAAATCTACTGGTTGTTGCTGATGATTGAGTGCAGTATACAGTCCCAAAGTTAAGCGAGCGTGGAAGACCTATATTGCGAGGTTTCCACAACACAGCCTATACGCTGCAAAGTAACTATATATAAGCCATAAGCCGTAAGCTAACGAGTGCATAAACTAAGTTAATAGAAATGTCTGCTAATTTCTTTCCATGGAATCTGCGCTCTTTTTGGTCAGCAAAAGTTCTAGCGATACTTGGTTACATATCTACAAAACATATTATCGCAGATAATCGACTACTGCGTGATAGGTCAAAGATCTGCGTATATTGAAGGAAAAAGTAGCAAGGGAATCAATAACGTGCTATCGTACAATAAAGGCCTTTATATAATGCAAAAAAATGCAGCCACAATTTCGTAATTTGCAGTTATATATGGAGAATTCTGAATGGGCTATTATATTTAGAGAGAAACCTATATACAATAAGGGCAGTGAACTACGCAATTTGGTTAACACAATGCAGGATGAGACTATATCCCAGCCTCGTACCCAGGTGTTTTTTAATTAAAGTCATTGAATTAAAAGAAAACCAAGCTATCAGTCAAGTTAAAGAGATCAAGAGCGAGGATAAGTGAGCGCGCAGGGGTGCTTGGGGACAACGCAGGATAGCAAGCGTCTGGCAGGTTACATGCAAAACTTGGAGGACGATTAATAATTGAAAAATGCAAATGAAGAAATTACTCAGATTCTGTTTGCTTAGATTGCTCAGATTATCATAAAGGAAATGCACTCAGTGGGGAGAGTGATAAACTTCCAACCCTCAGCAGCTGAATTCCATTGAACCTTTATTACCCCATGCGTATCCCGACGCTGTCGGGTACTTCCTACCTATGATCTTGGCAATGGCCATGAGCTGAAGTAGATAATCAATAAAATGTACAGCTACATTGCGCTTGTGGCATGCTCTTTGAAGGTCTCACAAAAGGAACTTATAGCGGAAAATACGAAGGTGAAACGACCACACTGTCAAACGACCCTTTTTTTCTTGTGTTCGATTGTCTCCAATGGTCGATTGTGGTAAATTACAGAAAACAGCTGTCTTCTGGAAACTTCTGATCGGTTTGATTGTAAGTAAATGATATATAATTTCAGGAACATGCGTAGCATCTGCGCTAGGCCGGAATGAAATAATGGCGAAACGTTTTGGATCTGTTCAAACAATTCCGCTTTGTATTTCCATAAGGTTTCGTACCGTTCACATTTGCGAAAATTGCAGCGTAAGCTTACCAAAAGCTATCCAAATGTCAGCAGATGAACCAATTTGGCCATATTTGTTTTCGAAAATATGTTCCAAAAGAAGGCTGAGTATTTAAGCGTCAAAATATAGACGGAACTGGTGTTCAAACAATGCCGCAAAGAGTTTTGTTTTCATCTCGCTTCGTTTGGAAACCATGTTTAAATTGTAACGGCAAAAGTGAGGCTTCCAAACCATTTGCACGGGCTAATGTCGACGCAACAGTCAATTGTGACAATTTTGTGCCGTTTTCTAACTTTACTGGCATATAGTGTGAGCGTAGTCTAGGTCTATTTGAAGTTTTTTTTATTGCTCTTCATGGTCAACTTGTAATTCAACCAGTGGCGTAGCTAGCCTCAAAGGTCAGGTCCTGCTTTAGGAAGCAAGAATTATGCGATCACCCAAAGTGCGAAGCCCTCGCACATTTGTACGAGCAGTTTATAAGGGGACCCGGGGTATACTCATGCATCACTCACTCGAAAATTTCGAAAATAACTTCACAGATGCTATTTCTAGTGATTTGATGGTTGAACTTTACAATGTCTTACTGTGTTTGGACGCGATAAATTTTGCAAAAGTTAGCGCGTTTCGGAGAACAACTAAACAATCTCCAACTTTTGACTGTTGGGCTTAATGGCAAAGTTCATTAGACTCGTCAGCTTTAATTATACTAATAGCTATAATCTCAGCAAACATTGAATTTCTGAACAGCAGACTACACTAGATATAAATATACAAAGCGTTTGAGCATCACAATATTGGGAGTAGCCATTGTACAATTGCATAGCTCTTAAAACATTCATAATGTATTCCTGTACAAAATATAATTGTAAAGTCAAACCATATTCCTATCTTCTGACCGATAGCGCCATAAACTCGATTTATAGTTTTAAACTTTTCCATTCGCCAGCGATTCAGGCCTGTCAAAGTATCTGCATTCGTGACTGAGTTGCGCAACGCAAGGGCGAAGTCAACTATGGCAATTATTCTCATCAAGAAGTGGATAGTAGATCACGCAGAAAGCTCTCGCAAGTCTCGCATGCAAGGCGTGCTTATTTGAAATAGCAGGACCTTGGCTTCCAAAACAACCTTTCAGCGCGTGCGCAAAAGCATTTATCCAGTCAGAAACCAGGATAATCTTGTATAAAATATTATAGCAACTCCTGCTCTCAGAAAATAGCTTGAGTGAAACACGAATCCGGCTGCTGTTGCTAGGTAACGGAAACCGCAGAGGGCAAAAATGCGTAGAACACCATCCAGAAAACGACAATGACTTTTTTAAGGCTTTAGACAAACAAGAAAATGTTTTAAAAAGTAATAGAAAAATCTTTTACGTATTTTTTGGAAATTTTTAGTCCTGCTAGGCTGGACTAGCAGGACCGCTAGCTACGCCACTGAATGCAACAAATGCCTACTATATCACATGAGCATGGTTCTCTAATAGTGCCCCATCCTTACGAACCAGCTGTTTAAAGAATGGCTATCGTAATTCAGGATTAATGTAACGTTTGAAACAAACCGTTCAACTGTTTCATTATGCACTTGAAACTTTGTACCTGCAAGTCACCTTCAAATCAATAGAAGTTTAATTTGCATATTACTGGCAAAAACGTACATGCAGAAGTAAAGAAACTGCAACAGGTAGTTAAATTTTAACCTAGGATTAGAGATAATTGAGGCTTGAGCTGCAGGCCCAGTACTCTTATGATATTAAGTAGTATATGGAGTGAGAGTTCTGGCGCAAGTGGTGCAGGCGGTGCACAAAGCGCCACCTATGACGTCATTAATTCTTAAATATTTCAATTTACTCAGTATTACCTGTCGTTCACATAGCAACTCGAGTTTTTGAAAACAACTTTGAAACTTTAAGATATGGATTTGACTGTCAAAATTGTCGGAAGTGCTGACGCCCTGAAGAGTTTTTAGGGAACTGCGACAAAATTTCTCTTAACCTTTCAATTAAGCGACAATACGTAACCCACTGACATGTTAATACCTGGACAGAGCACTCAATCTACTTTTCACTGAGTCGCCATGTCTGCATTTCATGCTGACGAATGCTCACGTCATATAGGACCTGGTCTCATACACTAGTGCACTGACCCGTAAATAAGGCACACAAACCCTTATATAGGATCATAAGAATATATTTTCATACACAAGCTTTTATAGAATTTACAAAAAAATTGTTTTTTTGGTCTACTTTTTCATTGAATTCACAGTACAATGTCAAAATTGAATGATGAACTTTTAGCAGTAAACTTTACATCTTTTTTTCTGCATATTCAATGAACTATTTATAAAACTGACTGTGTCAAAATATAATGCAGAAACTCTTGCCAAAAAACAAGCTGTCAATTATAAATTTAAGGCTATATTAATGCAAAAATTTAAACACGACATATTAATGACCGTTTAAAACCGTAGCTGCAATAAAAAGTATATTTTATTCAGATTTTCCTCATGGACCTTTTTCTTCCGATTAGCGTACGATCATAAAGTGCGCATAAGTGAGACAAGGTGTCAATTTTTAGGAAAACAAACTTCTATGTAGTTTTGACATCATAAAGATTACGACTGCTTTCCCTATACGACCCAACAGTTCACAAAAACATCACAAATTTGATAGAAATCTTTCGTAAGAGCAACAAAAACATTAAAACAGTGAAAACAAATGAAGGTTTCGCGCCTGCAAACAACAAAACAATAACAAAAAGGATGGCACGCGGCAATTTTCATCGAAATAAATCCTATATGTCGTGAGCATCAAATGCGGGCAAAATTTTGACCCGAGCGCTCCCTCCTGTTATACTTATACAGCTCAGTGGTAGAACCATGTTTTATGCAAACTCCAACAATTTGCCGGAGCATTCGAAGGATGGGGTAACACGAATACGACATCGTAGCGATTCTAGGACAAAATATGAGCTCTACAGAAGCTTTTGAGAAGCTTCAGTAGAGCTTCTTAGCATTCACCTCATTCAACCCAACAGCGACCGCTCATCGACCTGATATCGACCCCACATCGACCCCTCATCGACCTCGTATCGACTACGCATCGAACAGAAGCTCTACAGAAGCTTTACAGAAGCTCTCTACAGAAGCGTTTCAGAAGCTTTGCAGAAGCTTTTCTGATGCTTTTGAGAAGCTTTACAGAAACTTTATAGAAGCTCTAGAGAAGCTCTAGGAAGCTCTACAGAAACTTTACAGACTGCAGTCTTACAGGACGCCGGGATGCCATGAAACGCGTCCCGGGGCCAAGTCCTTGCCTCCCGTAGGCCTTACAGGTCCGACTGATGGCTAGACGGAGAATACTTCTTACCATGAAACAATATTTCGGACGCGGGACTCCTTAAAGTGAGTCCCGAGGTAACGTCCCTGAGCATCGACCTCATATCGACCCGACATCGAACAGAAGCTCTAGAGAAGGGAAAGTTTGCTGCATGTATATAGCTGTTGAACGTGGCGATTGGGCAGGCATTTTGGGCTATGGAAAAAGTACCGTTGTTTGCAGCAAACAAGAAACGTAAAGCAGTCAAAGTCCTGGACGTCAAAGCCGTAGAGCATAAAAGACAAAAACATAGACTTGTACTCACAGAAGACGGAACAGTGGACAAAGTCAAACAATCCAAGCCGGAGGACACTATTAACCCTGGAGAATATGTTTAAAAACCCATGTATATGTGCAGTCAGTGGCGTAGCCAGCCTCAAAGGTCAGGTCCTGCTTTAGGAAGCAAGGGGTACGTGAGCGCCGAAGGCGCGAAGCCTTCGCAGATTTGTACAAGCAATTTATAGAGGACCCAGGGTATACTCACTCGAAAATTTCGAAATTTAGAACTTCAGAGATGCTATTAGCAGTGATTTAAGCGTTTAGTTTTACAATGTCTTATTGTTTGTGGACGCAATGAAATGTGTTAAAATTAGCGCGTTTTGGAGAACAACTATGTAATCTCCGACCTTTGAATGTTGGGTTTAAACGCACAGTTCATGAGACTCGTCAGTATTAATTATACTAATAGCTGTAATCTCAGCAAACCTTGAAATTCTGAACAGCAGACTACACTAGATATAAATATACGAGGCGTGCGAGCCTCGGAATATTCGGAGTAGCACTTGTACTATTGCATAGCTTTTAAAACATTCGTAATATATTCCTGCAATGTATAAAATATAATTGTAAAGTCAAACCATATTCCTGTCTTCGGAGTGATAACGCCATAAATCCGGTTTATAGTTTTAAACTTTTCCATTCAGGCCTGTCAAATTATCTGCATTCGCAAATGAGTCGCCCAACGCAAGGGTGAAGTCAACTGTGGCAATTTTTCGCCTCGAGAGTGTGTCAGTAAATCACGCAGCAAGCTCTCTCATGAAAGTCAAGTCAGTGGTCAAGTCCTGCTCTTTTGAAATAGCAGGACCTTGGCTTCCAAAACAACCATTCTGCGCGTGTGCAGAAGCATTTATCCAATCAGAAACCAGGATGATCTTATATAAAATATTATAGCAAGCAGGAGTGAAACACGAATCCGCGTGTATTGCCCGGAATTTAGCTCTTGCAGCTGCAGTTGCTAGGTAACGGAAACCGCAGAGAGTAAAAATCCGTAGGACACCGTCCAGAAAACGACAATGACTTTTTTAAAGCTTTAGACAAACAAGAAAGTGTTTTAAAAAGTAATGGAAAAATCTTTTACTTATTTTTGTGGAAATTTTTAGTCCTGCTGGGCAGGTCAAGCAGACAGTTAGGTACGCCACTGTGTGCAGTTTATTGCTATACTTTACAAATATATTGTTAAAAACGTTAATCCGCGTTTGTGTGTTAATTTATGTATGCTTGCAAGCATATTTTGCCCTATATTTTTCGAATGCTCCGGCAAGTTGCTCGAGTTTACATACAACATGGTTCTATGTATTGTTGCTTGGAGGGTTAAGAGACATTGTGTCCCAGTTCCCTGAAAATTCTTCAGGACTTCAGCATGCGCTTTCGGCAATTTCGACAGTCAAATCCATATCTAAAATTTTCAAAGTTGTTTTCAAAAACTCAGGTTGCTATGACTACGACAGGTAATACTGAATAAATAAAAATATTTAAGAATTGATGACGTCATAGGCGTTCCTCTGTGCACCGCCCCCCCCCCCACCTGCACCAGAGCGCCCTCTCCATATGCTACTACATTACTTTGCATTTGTTTCAGGTTGGAAGCTGGTGTGTTGCCAATGGAAAGACTCTTTTGGATCTCCAATCTTTCAACGCAGTGTGTTTAAGTTCTTTTCGCCAACTAGATACATATTTATTCAACCCTTTTAACATGTTGCACAATATTTTATTCAGAACGACGACCAAGCTGAACACTGCTCAAACTAAACAAGATGATGTTCTGGAGCGCCGAAGTTATCCACAGTTCCGATGTGAGTAAAATTTAAACCAAACGTTTTTATTTTGGTCTTACACCGTTTCAAAAACGCATGCAAATTACTTGACAAACGAAGAGCTTCTTCATAGATTAATAATACAAGCGTAGAAAGACTAATGAGTATATTATGCAGTAAGTATATAAAAAACTTTTTTATCCTCCCTATAAGATCAATCAGGATCTGGCGGAGATTGGTGCTTTCCTCAACGTTTGTGTCGCTCTAAAGTTCACCACATCCATTATTCTCATGCGTTTAAAAACGTACCCGTTGTCATGGCTGCTTTCTCCGGTTTTGACGTTGGTGACGAAGCCAACTTTCGAACCACCATTACGACAAGCTCTGTAACCAGTTCATCTTTTGATGTGAACTTTCAGACTTGGCATGATACGAGAGTTCATCGCTATACGTTTTCCTGGATGGCATGTGGCTTGATGTAGACTCCTCAGAGACTTCGTATTTAGTTATTGGCTGTGTGGAAAGCTTTCACTTTTTGCACCACTTGCACGGCTTATATAATGCTATAGTTCAATGGATGTAATCATTGAAAGACAGATTTTGTGCACAAAAGCTTCCTTAGTCATAATTTCATGGGCTGTCTTTGTGTTAACCAAGTTAACCAAGAGTGTAATGTTCTGTTTGTATAGCTGCATAATGTCAGTAGATAAGGAGCAAACATAACCTAAGTATAAAAATGTGATTGTGGGATTATAAAGTGTTTGTGTTTAAACCTGATGCTATACTAAGGATTGAAGGGTTTGCAAACAGTTGCAATTGCTCTCCCTAAATAAACCCTGGCCACAATAATTATCTTTAATTTCTAATATCCTAATTAAAGTAAAGCACTTTCCAAACAAGGAATACAGATTGATGCTTACTTTGTCGGTTCCAATTCTTCCCGGTCTAGAGTCCTATAGTAATACATCATCCCCAGAAGTTTGCAAAGACATATAAATGCTTGCAC
Source organism: Phenganax subtilis (assembly GCA_025434845.1). NCBI lineage: Eukaryota > Metazoa > Cnidaria > Anthozoa > Malacalcyonacea > Clavulariidae > Phenganax > Phenganax subtilis. The sequence goes on from JAOBYK010749772.1 coordinate 26,184, forward strand.
GGGAATGTGGACGTAAAAAATTTGGACAAGTTGGGAATAGATTTAATTATATATATTTTCTTCATTTCATCACATTTTTGTGATGCCGTGTATATTGGATGCAAATGCATAAAAATGCAATATTATACATTAACTTGGAATAAATTGCCTTTCTATTACCTGTAGATTCTATCGGCAGATTACTCAAAACAAGAGAAAAGAAAGAACGTTAGGTTCAAGAGTCAATTCAATGCGCTGCAATAAAACGAGCTCCACACACAGGTATCGCAAACAATAACTTAAACACCAAAGAGAAAGGGAACGGTTGAGGGTAGGTAGATTGATATGGCTGATTGATGTGGTATGTTACGGAATGGAATGGGTTCGAAATACACAATAGGGAAAACAATTTACATAGATTACAACGTGCGCGCTAACTGACATATTAATACATTGCATGATTAAAACTAAGGCAATAAATGAATGACTAACTATTACGACGATACTAGGTAACTTACTTTGGCTGGCGCACACCAAACTTGAATAGATATACGAGATTTGTTCTTATATAAACCAGAAAAGTAGCGTCCTCGCTTTGAACGACTTGATTAGTAAAACTGATACTCGATATCCCCCCAGTTATGCTAATGTATACATTATGTATATATGTATATATTATGCATACATTATACATTAGAAAACCATTGTAAATAGTCACGCAAATCAGCTTAGACGCTGCAAGTAACTATATATAAGCCATAACCAAATTTCATAACCAAATTTCATGCATTGCATCACCAACGATCTGGCAACATGTCAAGGGTTGCGTTTCAAACCTACATTACCTCCGGGGAAATCGGTAGATGGTAAACTTCAAAATAAGGTTTCCGCGAGGAGTCTGGGACAAGTTTGCTAATAGCTTCGGAAATAGCCTACGAGCGCTGCACGACTCCACGAGTCACTGCATTTTACAAATTGTTTGAAATTTGGTAGTGGTGGCTTTAAAAAATGTTGTTTTCAATTCATTCTAAGTAGGAATTGTACGAAATTTAAAAAAACGTGCCAGCACGGCGGACATACGCGTCCATGTTAAACGGTATGATGTGAAATTTGGTCAATGTATGTACGTATATTTACAAATATATTATTATCCAGCACAACTTTGTATTTCTATAGACGGGTAAACTTTGTTTACAATTTTTAGTATTTTGGCCTCGAGGAATATGCGTGAGCACCTAAGTTTATATATTCTAAATATGCAAGCATAGGTAGTTAAACAACTCGTGTATGTCAAAGCTTCAAAATAATCATGTTTGCGCATATTCTTGGCAGCCTGGCAGGTAAAGTATCAAAATATTGTAAACAAAGTTTACTCATCTATAGAAAATAATACTAAGTTGTGCTGGGTCATAATATATTTGTAAATATATAGTGTCTAAGTAAAAACTAGATTCCCTATTGCCTATTTTTTTCCATGCGTATTTTACATAGACGCACTATAA